>LFZN01000279.1:0-37830 GCA_001578235.1 Pseudocercospora eumusae | reverse complement strand
AACTTTAGTTGTCTTGACTTTATAAGTTTATATAATCGTTACCTCGACCCTAGTAGAGAGGTATAAACCTTAGTAAATAGTAATAGTAATAGTAATAGTAATAGTAATAGTAATAGTAATAGTAATAGTAATATTTTATTAAAATCGTATAGTAATAGTACTACGTAATACTACATAGTAATTTCTAGTTTACTATTAGTAATTACTATTTTCCTATTTACTAAGGTCTATATATCTCTAGTACGTAATTAGAGTAGTGACGTAATCTAGTTAATTACGTAATTTTAATAGTTACGTGACTCTAGTAGTTACGTAAAGATGCTGTAGTAACGTAATTATATTAGTTACGTGATTCTGTCGTTACGTCATCCTAATAGTCACGTAATGATCCTATTTTTAGTCACGTGATTGACCTATTTTCGGTCACGTGATGAAACCATCTTCAGTCACGTGGCTAACCTATTTTTGGTCACGTGACTAACTTATTTTTGGCTAAGTGACTAACCTACTTTTAGTCACGTGACTAACCTATTTTTGGTCACGTGATTCTATAGGTGGCGACATCTCTCGCCTAATCGGATGTACCCGAGACGTGTCGCTACCTAATTGGTCGAGCCGTGTCGCCAGTTATAGCTAATTGGCTCGCTTGTCGACCAATTATCTTCGGTCACGTGACTCACTCATTTTCCATCACGTGATTAACGTTCCCTTGGTCACGTGATCGACCTATTTTTTGGTCACGTGATTAACCTATTTTTCGGTCACGTGATTAACCTATTTTTCGGTCGCGTGATTAACCTATTTTTCGGTCACGTGATTAACCTATATTTCGGTCACGTGATTGACCTATATTCCGGTCACGTGATGGACCTATTTTCGGTCACGTGACGGACCTATTTTTTAGTCACGTGATTGACCTATTTTTTAGTCACGTGATTGACCTATTTTCAGTCACGTGATTGACCTATTTTTTAGTCACGTGATTGACCTATTTTTCGGTCACGTGATTGACCTATTCTTTGGTCACGTGATTCTATAGGTGGCGACATCTCTCGGCCAATCGGGTCTACCCGAGACTTCTCGCCACCTGATTGGTCGAGACGTGTCGCCAGTTATAGCTGATTGGCTCGCTCGCCGACCAATGAGCCCGCGCGCGTTAGCCGCACGCGGCGACGCCCAACCCCAACCCTAAAGCTGGGTAGGGTATAGAGAGAAGGGGGGCGGAGAAGAAGGGGAGTAAAGAGAAGGGAGTATTAGGGTAGTAGGTAAGGTAGTTAGAGGGTAACCCTATAATACTAGTATACCCTAGAGGAAGTAATACCGAAAGATAACGTAAGGTAAGAGTTAACGAGGGTAAAGGGGAGAGGTTTTTACTAGCTAGCCTAGTTTCCTTTTTTATAGAATACATAGCTTTAGACCTATATAGGCCGATAGGCACTAAAATAGGCAAATAAAAGATCTATCTATCTATATACTATGTAGGCTATAAAGATATTAGCTAGAGCCGGGACTAGCGTTTTCTTATATGCTTTAAGTATTTTGTTATATACCTTATCGTGCCCTAGGGTTTTTTTTCCTAGGAGCTTTAATATAGCTATTATAACTTCCTCTTTACCTACCTCTAGTTACTATTTCGTTCCTTCTCGGGGTAGTTCTAGCCGTACTCCCTAGATGTCCGTAAGGTCGGCCTCTACTTAGCCTCCGAAGAAGTATTATCCTAGGGCTCCTACTTTTCCCTCGTTAGTAGTATATATTCTTCCTTACCTATCTTTAATATCGGGGAACTATAGCGGTTAATCTCTCTCCTAAGTAGGTTACCTAAGCCTATTTAGCTATCCTCTATATATTATTAGGTTTTTCTATAGGTATTCTAATAGTAGATCTCTATTCTTATAGTTTATCTCTTTTAATTTAGCGCTTCTTTTCCTAGGTAGCTCTATAGTAGGCTTCCTAGTCCTCCTAAGAGTATGTAGTAGTCTATTTCCTCCTTACCTTTCTTACTTCCTTTACTTTCTCCGTACATTCTTATATCTAGTACGGTTATTAGTACTAGGATATTCTACTATAGGGTATAGTAGCTTCTATAGCTTCTTAGATAGCTCGGATTAGGTGTTCTACTACTCTCTCGATATCTTCTATGTTCCGGAGGTCTCTAGCTACTATTTCTTAGGCCCTCGATTCTAGTATCCGGTTAGTTACCTCCTAGTTAGCCTTCTTCTAGTTAGGTTTAGCTTCTAGTTCCTTTTCCTAGGTCGCCTATAGGTCGAGCTCGGTCTATATTAGTAGGTAGTCTAATAAGGATTTAATATCTATATTTACTATGCATTTTCTAACTCTTTCTCTTATCGGCTAGGTTGTAAAATAGAGGTCGATTATGCTTTTACTTAATCTAGCTTCCTATGTAGTAAGTCCCTTTAGAGTTATAATCTCTATTCCTTCCCTTTCTATAACGTAGATTAATCTTCCTACTAGGAAGTAGTATGCTAGTATAAAGTCTAATCCCTAGAGTAGGTAGTAGAGGTTAAAGTCGTCTACCGTTACCTACTATTAGTCGTCTTAGATTATAGTCGGGATCCTAGCTAAGGTATTAAGTTATATGCTACTCCTTAACTCCGGTAGTAGGTTATATATGTAATAAATCTTAATGGGGCCTTAGGCGGTGTGTATCCTTATTAAGGTAGAATCCCTATCTTCTTAGCTTATAGTCTCCTATGAATTTATAGAGATCTCCTTACTAATGTAGATGTAGGTCCTTAGTAGTCCCGTCTTATATATAATTATGTAGTATCTTAGATCTTTAACTATTATTAGTCTTATTAAGTAGGGGTTTATCTATAGCTCTTATACCGCTATAATGTAATAGTATTTTAGTTAGAGGGCCTAAAGGAAGCTCCTTTATACCTTATCCTTACTCTTATTAACATTATACTATACGATGGTTAATGAAGTTGTAGCGTTTATTAGGATTAGTCTATCTAATCCTATTAGGTTTCTTCTTAACTAAGGGCCTCCCCCTAGGGGTTGTCTTTACTTATCTAAAAAACTATCTAGTTAAGCTTCCTTTAGTTAGGGTCTCTCCCTACCTAGTCGATGTGTCGTAGTCTTCCTAGCTAGGGGTAGTTCCTTAGGGTAGGGGGGGTAGCTTCCTCTTCCCTTTATCTCTTATTTAGGTTATATACTCTTTATCGGCTTTATTCGTCTTACTAGGGAGTATAGTACCGCTATAGTAAGGTTGTCCTTGCCTCCCTAGCCTTCTCTTAAGCTCTAATCCTAACTAGGCATTCCTTAGCCTAGGATAGGTATTTTCTCCCGTAGTTAGCGCACCTAGCCTTTTCTTTTAGTTCTATGTATTCCTTAACCGAGTACCCTTAGGCATAGTAGGAGTAGGTGTTTATAGTCTTTAGGCACCTTACTACTAAGTGTCCGTATTATTAGTACTTATAGCATTATAGGATCCTATAGGTGTTTATATAGATTTCCGTATCTATCCTCTCGAAGTCCTAGAAAAGCCCCCTTTCTAGGAGCATGTTAGTCTACTCTATACTCCCTACCTATAGGATAAGTAATAACCTCGTCTTTATATCTTCGATCTTCCTTTTAACCTATGCTACCTTAGATATCTAGATCCCTAGGCATATGTACTAGTTTTCCTTCTAGAGTTAGGTAATATTATCTTATACTTTAAAGGTTCTAGTTATACTATAGGCTATTACTATAAACTACTAGCGAGAGACCTTTACTATCTTTCTAATCTTTATCGTCTATTCTTTCTAGGTTTCTAGCCTCTTTGTATCCCCTTCCGCTACTATATAGAGCTTAACTACTCCGTACCCGTCTTTCCTAGCCCCTATAATCTCCTTTATCCCTATCTTTTAGATAATTTCCTTCCCTATTATCTTATCGAGCTCCCCCTATCCTTAGGGGTCTATAATATAGACTTTATCCGCTATCTTCTTTCCCTAAGGCTAGCTACCTTTACCTATATGTCTTAGTTAGTTCTCGGGGCTAAAAGCGCTCCCTTCTATACCTTTACTATAGCCGTTCCTACTACTTTATCTACTATTGTCTTTATGTCGTTCTTAACTACCTTTAGACCTCCTAAGAGTTCTACGATTATTATCTTTAGCGCTCTTTCTGGGACCTCCCTATCGGCCGCTATTACTATCTCCTACGCTGTTACGATCTCGGCGTGCAGGCTAAACCCGGCTATGTCCGACTTGCCTATGTCCGACTTGTCTATGTCTGACTTATAGGCTAGATGCCTAAGGCACTAAAAAACCATCGATATATCTCGTTTGCGAGCCGTTCGAAGAGACTTCTTCTCTTCATCGACTCTTTCACTTAGATAGTCGTTCAATACACTAATATCTTAATAGAAGAGTCGATAATCATCTCGCTATAACTACGTTACAGCTCTATAGCACCTACATTGTCACCCCTACCGACGCGCTACACCGTAGCTGTAACATACTAACCGGGGTTTGTAGCGCTAGTACTACTACTCCTTATACTAGATCTACCTCTCGCTACGACCTACACGGCACGCTAACCTAATTATAGAGGCCGAAGACCCTTAGCGCTTCGGTCATAGTTCTACGGACTAGACCGCATTTACATATAACAACTAACCGTATAGGAAGATACCTTCGTACGAAGAAATAGTGCCTATCCTTATTGGAGAAGGCTACTAAGATCCTAAGTCTTAGGCCCGTTAGATACACGCAAAGCTCCTCGAGTATAAAGGCCTTATCGTACAGGCTCTCTAGACTATGGGCGAAGCTAAGGACAACTATAATCACATATAGGAGGCCGTGATCCAAGTATAAGAACTATATAATAATAAGCAATAGGAAGTTAAGAACCGAGATAACCAAATCGCGACATTAATAAACGATAACTCCGAGCTATAGGCGGCTTATAACGCACTCCTTACTACAACTATTACGCTTAAGGCCGGAGGTAAGAAGCCCGAAGCGCCCCTTCCATTACTCCTACCTTCACTAAAGGGAAACTCGCCTCCGTTGTTATCGCTAAAAGCACTACTAAACTAGAACTAATAGGCTGGATGGAACTAGTAGGCACCCTTAGGTCTACTATAGTTCTAGCCTATAGCGCCTAAGTTGAGATCGGACAAGGTCGAGATCGAGAAATATAGTAGTAACCGTACTAGGTTAAAGCTATTCATCTAGGCCTTAATTATAAAGTAGATATAGAACGCCGATCGCTACCTAACCGAGGAATCTAAGCTAGTTTACTCGTACAGTCTGCTTAAAGGCGATGCTAAGGGAATAGTGTTACACTTAGTAGACACCGATAAAGATACAAATACTATAACCTTTACCGAATAAATTAATACGATGCCGAAGTTCTATCGCTTCCTACGCGTTACCTACGGCGATACCGACGAGAAAGCTACGGCACGACGAGATCTTACCGAGCTAAAGTAAGGTAAGGACGTCTTCACCGCCTTCCTATCTAAATTCTATAAGGTTATAGCTATCCTAAAATATGACGAAGAATCTAAGAAAGATAACCTACTTACGAAAATGTCTACTAAATTAAAGGACTATAAGGTTAGATGGGAAATAGTACCTACAACCTACGCTAGTTTAGTATAGAAGCTTACCGCCGCCGACTAGGCTATCCGCGATCGCTAAGTAGAGGTCGACAAGGTAACGAGAGGTTACACGGCGAAGAGCCTATACGCTATATATAGTAATAACCCACGCTCTAGCGGACAAGCCGCTAGCGGAGCGTCGAGCTCTAATAGTAGTAGAAATGGCAATAGTCCCACTACCGCCGCCTTAAGTAACAACCGTAGCAACTTAGCCGCTCTAGCACGTAACAACTCCGCGGTAAATACTACTATAACCACGACTTAAGGCGGCGATGCTATAGACCTATCGTAAGTTAACATAACCGGTCCCTACCCGAAGCTTACCGACGATGAGAAGAATTAGCGTCGAGCATAAGGTCTCTACTTATATTACGGATAAGTAGGACACGTCGCTACGTTAAAGACGTGCCTATAGCTATAGCGTCGCGAACAACGCATAAACTTGTTAGTAGCTAGTACTACCCCTACTAATACTACGTAAGGCGCTAGAGAACTATAGCCTCTATAGTAGGGAAATGCCTAACTTCTAATTAGAGTCGCGATTAGGAGTTAGAAGACGGAAGAGTAGGGAAGAAGAAGAAGACTAAGAAGCTATAATAGCATACTTATTTACAAATTAGTATACTCGTAGTATCGTACGATAGCATTAAACCTAACAACATTATACCCGATAGCGACGTAGACTACCTTATTCTACTATGTATAGTATTAAGTACTATTTAGAATAAAGCTCATTAATTACTCGTAATAGTTAATAACGGTTATACTAGCTCTTCCTTTATAAACTCTCTTTACGCGTAGATCTACGGGTTAATCCCTTAAGCCCTTTCGCACCCTCGTACATTAACCCCCTTCGACGGTAAGTTCGTAGCCGACGTTACTTACTATGTTAAAGCCTCCTTAAACATTAGCGGGCACGTAGAATACGTTGCCTTCTACCTTACTACGTTGTAGTACCCTATTATCCTCGGGATGCCGTAGCTTAAGCGGCACAACCCTCGTATTAACTAGTACTATAATACCGTACTATTTAACTTAGAGTATTGCCGAGAACATTATAACTAGCACGGTACTCTAGTCCGCACGTGCTCTACGAATTATAAGAGCGTTATTAACAACTAACCCGCGTAGGTTACCGATACCCCGATAGTTAAACTAATACTACTACCCTCTAAGCTTACGGCGCCTATAGCGCCTATAGTAACCGACGAAGATAAGAACGGCCTTATTAAAGCTATAAGGCGATACGCCGCGTTCCGCAACTACGTAGTACCTTACGAGCCGCGTATACTACTACTACCCTCCGCGCCGGCGTAACCTCTCCCTTCTCTCCCTTTACCATGTTACCCTACGAAGATACCGGCCCCTCGCACGATTAATATCGGATCCATTACGGTCTCCGTAGTATCTATAGGCACGTTTAAGACAATCTATAAACGTAAGGGATACTAGTTCTTTACGGTTACTTTAAAAGACGTCGAACAAGTTATCGCTACGAAGAAAGCTATCGATCTAGTAACTAAGCTACTACTTCACTACTACCGACACCTCCGAGTATTCTCGCAATAAGACGTAAAAACGCTCCCGCCTCTCCGACCCGGCGTAGATTATCGAATTCCCCTCGTTAAGGGTAACGAGCCCGCTTATAGGCTACTATACTCCATGTCTTAGGAAGAACTCGAAGTACTAAGGGACTATATTAAGGAAAACTTAGCGAAAGGCTTTATCCGCCCGTTATCGTCGTCCTACTCCTTACCGGTATTGTTCGTTAAGAAGCCTAGTAGAGGGCTACGGCTATGCGTAGACTATCGCAAGCTTAACGCTATTGCGTAAAAGGATAGGTACCCTATTCCGTTACTATAGGAGACGTTAGATAAGCTGAGCTAGGCTATGGTATACACAAGGATTAACATTATTAGTGCCTTTAACCGGTTACGAATGCACCCCGGAGACAAATAGAAAACGGCTTTCCGCATACGATACGGCCTCTTCGAGTACAACGTTATGCCCTTCGGCCTCTACGGGGCCCCATTAGCGTTCTAAAGATATATTAATAATACGCTAGCCCCGTACCTAGATGTCTTCTACACGGCATACCTCGATAATATATTAATCTACTCTAATAGTCTAAGAGAACACCGGATTCACGTCGACAAGGTTCTAGACGCACTAGGAAAGGTAGGGGTTTAGGCTAACATTTCTAAGAGTAAATTCGAGGTTACATCGGTTAAGTATCTCGGGTTAATCGTATTAACCGACGGTATTAGCATAGACCCCGAGAAAACCGACATAGTGCTTAATTAGCTACGCCCGGAGAACGTTAAGGACATACAATCGTTCCTCGGCTTTATAAACTTCTATAGAAGGTTTATCCGAGGGTTCTCTCGACTCGCGAGACCTATCGTTGCCCTTACGTATAAGGATACCCCGTTCATATGGACCTAGTAATGCGAGGACGCCTTTACGGCGCTAAAGCATACGTTCATAACCGCACCGGTCCTAGCGCACTACGATCCATCCTTACTAATTATAGTTAAGACCGACGCATCGGATTACGTTGCCGCTAGTATCCTATCGCAATAGTATACGAATAGGGATGCGTAGCTACTAGTCGCCTTCTTTAGCTATAAGATAAGCCCGGCGGAATGTAATTACGAGATTTACGATAAAGAGCTTCTCGCGATCGTATAGGCCTTCGAGACGTAGAGACCCGAACTAGAGGGCCGATAGTGCCCGTAACCTATTAAGGTTATTACCGATTACCGGAACTTAGAATAGTACATAACTACTAAGCAGCTTAATCGTAGGTAGATAAGGTAGTCCGAGTTCCTATTACGGTTCAACTTCGAGATTATATAGAGGCCTAGTATATAAGGTAGTAAACCGGACTCGCTTACTCGACGTACTACTAATCTACTACGCGAAGGAAATTACGCGGACCCTCGTACTTAGTACCGGTAATAAACCGTTCTTAAACTACATAACATCCGACTCTCTCGTTTCTACTCGGAAGACACGGCCGACAACGTACATAGAGCCCGTATCTACACGTAGGACACGTCTATCGTCTAACTTATAGCCGCTATCTTCGACGCCGAAAACCTCCTTAACGTAGAATCAATCTTTACGCGTATCCGTAAAGATATGGAAACCGACCTACTCGTAGCTACTATTCGCGCCTACCTTAACAAGCGAACCGATCCTCCTTCTAACCTACCCTTATCGCCCTTAGACTGCTAGTTCAGCCCTAATAGGCTCCTATACTATCGCGAGCGGCTATACGTCCCTAACGTTAATAATACCCTTTATACCGACATCATCCGAATGCACTACGACCTAGCTCTCGTAGGATACCCTAGAAGAAGTAAAAGCTTCTCGCTAGTGTCCGCTAGCTATTACTAGCCCTCGCTTCGTAAGGATACCGACAACTACGTAGCTAATTACTATATCTACCTCTGTACAAAGCCCGATAGACATAGCAAGCGTAGTCTCCTAAAACTATTGCCCGTACTAACCGCGCGCTAGTAATACATATTAATAGACTTTATTACAGATTTACCCCTAAGCAATAGCTATAACTCTATCCTTATAGTAGTAGATAGGTTAACTAAAATGCGTTACCTAATACCTATGCTTAAGGGAAATGCTACTTTAGAAGCCGTTACTATAGCGTATCTCTATCATGTCTAGACATTACATAGCCTACCCGAGTCTATCGTTTTAGACCGAGGGACTTAGTTTATAGTAGACTTCTAGAAACACCTATACCGTCGCCTAGGCATTAGACGAGACCTCTCTACGGCACGGTACCTAGAGAGCGACGGTTAAATAGAGAGACTTAATAGTGTACTAGAAGCATACCTATAAGCCTATGTTAACTACTAGTAAGACGACTAGGTAGACTAGCTCCCGTTAGCTAAATTTGCCGCTAATAACGCCCCCTCTAACACTACTAAGCTATTACTCTTCTAGGCTTGCTACGGCTATTAGCTACGGCTCGGTATTGAACCGCCCCTAGAACAACATGAGGCCCCCTTCGATGCTAATGCCTAGGCCTAGATTAACTATATTGAGGACCTCGAAACGTACCTCTCCGAACAAATGCGCTATTAATAAAGCCGTATAGAAGAGACGGTAAACGAACATCGTCGACCGGCGCCGGCCTACGCGGAAGGAGATAAAGTTATACTCTCGTTAAAGGGACTTACTACCGATAGGCCTTCTACGAAGCTAGACCTAAAGCATAGTAGCCCGTATGTAGTTAAGAAAATAATCTCCCCGTACGCGTACGAGTTAGACTTACCCGATACTATGAAGATTCACCCTATCTTTTATACTAACCTATTAACCCCGTTCCCCCGAGACTTAGCGCTTCTAGGACAAGATAATGAAGCACCTCTAGCGGTAGTAATAGAAGGAGAATAGGAGTACGAGGTAGAAGAGGTTGTCGACGCCGCCTATCGCGGTAAAGGAAGAAACAAAGAGTTCAAATACCGAGTAAAGTAGAAAGGCTACGAGAAGCCTACCTAGCAACGGGTTAAAGACATGACGCATATAACTAAGCTATTACACGCCTTCTACGAACGCTACCCGCATAAGCTACGCCTACCTAGAGACGTATAGGTCGTAATGATTAACATAACCCGCTGTACTAACCTCGTAATACCGATTACAATGGCCTACTTGCGCGTCTACGCTAAGGAGCCGTGGACGGCTCGTATAAAGGAGGGGGGTACTGTTACGATCTCGGCTTGCAGGCTAAACCCGGCTATGTCCGACTTGCCTATGTCCGACTTGCCTATGTCCGACTTGTCTATGTCTGACTTATAGGCTAGATGCCTAAGGCACTAAAAAACCATCGATATATCTCGTTTGCGAGCCGTTCGAAGAGACTTCTTCTCTTCATCGACTCTTTCACTTAGATAGTCGTTCAATACACTGATATCTTAACATACGCCCTCTCGCATCTCGCCCTCTACTTACTTACTTCGCCCGGGGGCCTCGGCGTCGTCGCTATCGTCGCCGCCATTTTTTCGAATAGGTTCACTCGTTTAATTACTTATATAACTAAGCGTAGTAGATTATATAGATAGATCTTTCATTTGCCTGTTTTGGTGCCTATCGGCCCATGCAGGTCTGACGCTATGTGTTCTATGAAAAGGAAACTAGGCTCGCTAGTGAAAACCTCTCCTCCTTGCCTCCGTAGTAGATTATATAGAATAATAAGTTATCGTACGATTTAAACGATCCAAAACCGATATACTTAATTATCGTATAGATATCTACGTTGCCGTAGCGAATATACTAATATACCCTTTCTAGTATATAATAAACTAACATAGCCGATAGTACTATTATTCTTACTATCTCTAACGGCGGAGGCACTAACTAGGTTTCCGAAGATAGATATAATACTGAAGATACTAGATAGACTATAATAGCGTAGATTAAGAACGATAGGAGTTATAAGTTACTTACAAAGGTAAGGCGGAGCTTAATAAGCGAGAGAGAATAGCTACACGGGAGGAGAGATAAAATTACTTAGTAGGTAGAAATCATTAATATATAAGAGATACGTAAAGATAACGAAGAGCGTAAGTAGGCGACTAAGAGACTTTCTAGCGTTTAGCGCTAGTAAATGTAGTTAATACGATACAGATAAGGTAATAAGGCATTAGCCCGCGTTTAGGGACATCTAGCGTTTAGGCTACTAATTTAAGCCCTTACTAACAGCTTTACCTTCCTAAAGATATAGAACGAAGTACTACATACTTAGATAGTAAGGTAGGATAGCTATTATAAGGAGTAAATAATATATTCCCTAGGTTGTTCTCGCTCTTCTGTAACGCCGCCGTCTAGTTTCTCCCTTCTAATTCAAGACTCTCCTCTAGAGTACTCTTTCTTCCTATTTATTTTATTATTATAGCTAGATTATTACTCTAGCTCCTAGGCCTAGGATAGTATTTACTATATAGGGACTATGATTCTTTCGGGTCGGCATTATATTCGTATAGTAGGTATAGCCGCGCTAGTATCACCTTCTAGTTTTAGTCTTCGTAGCTGCTCCTAATTATTCGGTATGTCGCCTCTTCTTAGGAGAGAGCGACCGCCCTTATACCTTTCTAGTATAGTCGGGGTATCTATTTCTACCTAGAACCGGGTAGAGGTTTATAAAAGGAGTTCGTAGGCTATCTAACTTCTTAATAACATAAAGAGATGTGGAGAGAAGACATGTAATTATACATACGAATAGAAGATATAGATAGAGATAATGTCTATAGATTAAGGTAATATCTATAGGGTAATACCTAAAGGTAGAGGTAGTACCTATAGATAGAGGTAATACCTATAGCTAAAGGCTATAGATATGGGTAATATCTATAGAGAGGGGTAATATCTATAGATAGAGGTAATATCCATGGATAGTGGTAATATCTATGAAGAAAGGTAATACCTATGACTAAAGGAAATAATATCTATAGATGGAGGTAATATGTATAGTATTTAGCGTAGTTACGGGAACTTCTCGGTAATAAAAGAGAGACTAATTCTAAATAACATTAGGAATAGATTATTTAGAAGTAGTAATATACGCGCTCTACGCGGGTTACTCGAGAGTAAACTACTATCTACGACCCATGAAACTACGCTAGTACTACATAGCGGAGCAATCCGTAGCGCCGGCTTCCCCGAATACTAGCTAGATAGTGTATAGATAGAGGTACTTTGTTCCTTCCGTAGTACTATATGTGTCTAATCTACTCCGTAATAAGCTCTACCGCTATAAGGGTAGATCTCTTTACCCTCCCTCCTATTTACTCCTCCGGTAGGACTTTATATTCTTCTACGAACTCCGTAAGCCTCCTTACTACTACCTTTTCTAGGAGCTTACCTATTATATTTAGGAGTATAATTAGTCGGTATAACTTAAGTTAGGAGTAGTCCTCTTTCTATAGTTTCCTAAGTACGATAGTAAGGGATTCCCTAAACCGTTTTAGGTAGTATCCTTATTCTATGTAGGCTATGAAGATGTTAGCTATAGCCGGGGCTAGCGTCTTTTTACATACTTTAAGTATAATGTTATATACTCTATCTAGCCCTAGGGCTTTTTTACCTAGAAGCTTCGCTATAGTTACTATAACTTCTTTCGTATCCGTTTCTAGTTTCTATTTAGTTCTATCCTTCGGCGGTTCTACTCTTACCCCTCGGATATCCGTTAGGTCGGCTTCTACGCGGCCGCCGAAGAAGTATTATCCTAGGGCCCCCGCTTTATCCTCGTTTATAGTATAGATATTTCCTTACCTATCCTTTATATCGGGGAACTAGGGTAGTTAGTCTCTATCCTAAGTCGGTTACCTTACCTATTTAGCTATCTTCTATATATCTTCGGGCTTTTTTATAAGTATCCCGATAGTAGATCTCTATTCCTATATTTTATCCCTCTTAATCTATTTTTTCTTTTCCTAAGTAGC
Source organism: Pseudocercospora eumusae (assembly GCA_001578235.1). NCBI lineage: Eukaryota > Fungi > Ascomycota > Dothideomycetes > Mycosphaerellales > Mycosphaerellaceae > Pseudocercospora > Pseudocercospora eumusae. The sequence continues at coordinate 24,741 of LFZN01000279.1, read as the reverse complement.
TCTATAGTAAGCTTCCTAATCCTCTTAGGAGTACGTAGTAGTCTACTTCCTTCTTACCTTCCTTACTTCCTTTACTCTCTCCGTATATTCCTCTATCTAGTATAGTTATTAGTACTTAGATAGTCTACTCGAGGGTATTATAGCTTCTATAGCGTCTTATATAGCCCGGACTAGGTACTCTATTACTCTCTCGATATCGTCCCGGTTCCTAAGGTCTCTAGCCGCTATCTCCTAGGCCCTTAGTTCTAGTATTTAGTTAGTCTCTTCCTAGTTAGCCCTCTTCTAGTTAGGCTTAGCTTCGAGTTCCTATTCCTAGGTAGCCTATAGGTCGAGCTCGGTCTATATCGGTAGGTAGTTTAACGAGGATTCTATATCTATATTTACGGTATATTTTCTAACCCTTTCCCTAATTATCCGGGTTACGAAGTAAAGGTCGATTATACTTTTACTAGATCTCGCTTCCTACGTAGTTAGACCCTTCGGAGTTACTATCTCTATTCCTTCCCTTTCTATTATGTCGATTAATCTTCCCGCTAGGAAGTAGTATGCTAGTATAAAGTTAGATCCCTAGAGTAGGTAGTAGAGGTTAAAGTCTCCTACTATTATCTATTATCGATTATTCTATATTATAGTTAGGATCCTTACTAGGGTATTAAGTTAGGTACTACTTCTTAAGTTCGGCGGTAGGTTATAGATATAATAGATCTTTATCGGGCCTTAGGCGGTATATATCCTTATCGTAGTCGAGTCTCCGTCCTCTTCGTCTATAGGTTCCTATAAATCTAGGGAGATCTCCTTACTAATGTAGATATAGGTTCTTAGCGTTCCCGTCTTATACATAATTATGTAGTATCTTAGATCCTTTACCGTTATTAATTTTAAGGAGTATAGGTTTAGCTATAGTTCCTAGATCGCTATAACGTAGTAGTATTTCGGTTAGAGGGCTTAGAGGAAGCTTCTTTATACCTTATCTTTACTCTTATTAACGTTATACTATATAATCGTTAATACCGTTATGTTATTTATTAGGATTAGTCTATCTATTCCTATTAGGGTTCTCTTTAGCTATAGATTTCCTCCTAGGAGGTATCCTTATTTATTTAAGATACTATCTAGTTAAGCTTCCTTTAGTTAGGGTCTCTCCCTACCTAATTAATGTGTCGCGGTCTTCCTACCTAGAGGTAGTTCCTTACTATAGGTAGTTTCCTCCTCTCTTTATCTCTTATTCGGGTTGTATGTTCTTTATCGGTTTACCTCGTCCTATTCGGGGGTATAGTACCTCTACGGTAAGGTCGTTCTCGCCTCCCTCGCCCTCTCTTAAGCTCTAATTCTTACTAGGCATTCCTTAGCCTAGGATAGGTGTTTTCTTCCGTAGTTTATACACCTAGCGTTTTCTTTCGGTTCTACGTACTCCTTAACTTAGTATCCTTATACATAGTAGGAGTACGTGTTTAAAGTCTTTAGGCACCTTTCTACTAGGTGTCCGTATTACTAGTACTTATAGTACTATAGGATCCTATAGGTATTTATATAGATTTCCGTATCTATCCTTTCGTAGTCCTAGAAGAGTCCCCTTTCTAGGAGCATGTTAGCCTATTCTATACTCCCTACCTATACGATAAGTAATAACCTCGTCTTCTTATCTTCGATCTTTCTTTTAACCTATACTACCTTAGTAATTTAGATCCCTAGGCATATGTATTAGTTTTCCTTTTAAAGCTAGGTAATGTTTTCTTATACTTTAAATATTCTAGTTATACCGTAGGCTATAACTATAAACTACTAGCGCGAGACCTTTACCGTCTTTCTAATCTTCGTCGTCTACTCCTTCTAGGTTTTAAGCTTCTTTATGTCCCCTTCCGCTACCGTATAGAGCTTAATTACTCTACGCCTATCTTTCTTTACCCCTATAATCTCTTTTATCCCTATCTTTTAGACGATTTCTTTCCCTATTATCTTATCGAGATTTTCTTATTCTTAGGGGTCTATAATATAGACCTTAATAGCTATCTTCTTCTCCTTACGACTAGCTACCTTCGCCTACGTATCTTAGCTAGTTCTCGGGGCTAAAAGAGCTCCCTTCTATACTTTTGCCGTAGTAGTTCCTACTACTTTATCGACTATTATCCTTATATCGTTCTTTAGTACTTTTAGACCTCCTAAGAGTTCTACTATTATTATCTTTAGCGCTCTTTCCGGGACCTCCCTATCGGCCGCTATTACTATCTCCTACGCCCTCTTATACGTTTCCCTCTACTCGCTTCCTTCGCCTAGGGGCCTCGTCGTCGTCGTAGTCGTCGTCGCCATTTTTTTAGGTAACATATATAGATGTAGGTAATATCTATAGATAGATGTAATGTCTATACTATCTGTAGATAGAGGTAATATCTATAGATATAGGTAATATCTATAGATAGAGGTAATTTCTAAACTCTCTATAAATAGAGGTACTATCTTCAGATAACTATACTATCTATAAGTTAACATAGTATATAGAAAGTTTATAGATAGATAGAGATAGATTATAGAGCTAATACCTATCTAAAGAGGTAATAGATAGAGATAGGGATACTAACTATAAAGGTAGTTTCTATAGACGACGATATCATCTTAAGACTAGGTTAGGTCTATTTAGTAAACTACGCTAACAAAGGTAGCTTATACGACACCGGTTAGTAACTTACTAGTATAAATCCTACTTGAGCCCTTATATCTAGGTCTAGTAAAGTTTTATAATTATTAGTAGAGTAAAAATATGTTTTAACGCGTCTAAGTTCTATATACTAGCGTACTAAAAGTTATAATATAATTTAGCTCTTTACCTTACTATAACTACGCTTCTTTAGCGTAGGAAGTATCCTCTATAACTTATAACTTCTATAGAACCCTTACGTTATAAGTCTTAAGTATAAGGTGCCTATAGATAGTAGGAATAGCGGTCTTCTCGGTATTTTATAATAGCGGGTTAATAGTTAGCGTATATAGAACATAGCGTATATATATATGTCCCTTACGGTATACTAGTATACTAAGGATAGATGTAAGACTATAGCGGAGGACATAGGGATCCGTTCCTAAAGGGAGCGACTAAGAAAGGCAAGCCGGCCGCTTAGGTATAAGAGGTAACGTATAAGCTTCCGAACCGCGACCTAGTCGAGACCTAGAGAGTCTATACCGAAATATTGGATTAAGATCGATAGGGTAAAAAAGACTATTAGGTATAGTAGAGCCTTAAGATAAGCTAGATTTAAGAGAGAAAGAAGCGGTACGAACGTACGAAACGTTTTATAACGAGAAGAGAACTTTACTATAGATAGCTAAAACCGATTAGTACGCTAGCGACGGTACTAAGGACCGAATATTATTATTTTATTCTTATAATAGCTATCCTACCTTACTACCTAAGTATATATTACTTTACTACATATCTTTAGAGAGGAAAAGCTATCCTACGGTATATAAACCCCCCTATATCTCGTAGTATTAGGTAGGTTTACTCCTCCTACCCCCTAGTATCTATACTCGCTCCGCCTCTAAAAGCTATATAGTATAAGATAATATACGTTATTCTTTTTATTCTATATAGTAGACCCGATATATAGATAGATAAATGTTTTATTTACCTCTTTTAGTGCCTTTCCGCCTATATAGGTCAAGATCTATATAATTTATATAGGTAGGAATAGACCCACCGTTAGGTTAGGTCTAAACCGAATGGGTTAGGTTAGGTTGGGTTTTCTAAACCGACGCTAAGGACGGTTTCTTGGCGGGGGAAACCGAGGAGCTTAACGGTTTCTTAGCGTGGGGATCTAAAAATAGGATAAGAAAGAAAAGTTTAGAATACGAAAAGATCGAAAGGGTAGCTATATTAGTAGCTACATTTTTCGCCTAGGGGCCTATAATAGCCTTTACGGGGGAAATTAGGGCTCATTTCCCCCTTATTCTATATGTATGTCGACTCTATGCCAAGAAACCGTCGAGCTACTCGGGTTCCTTCCCCCTACTAAGAAACCGTCGAGCGGTCGGTTTCTTAGTAGGGGAAACCGTTTAGTCGGGTTGGGTTAGGTTTTCTAAAACCTAACCTAACCCGACCCAACCTAACGGGGGTTCTAGGTAGGAAACTAGCTTACTATAAGTAAAAACCTCCCCTTCCCTATTATAGGACCGCCCTTTATATCTACCCTTTTCCTTCCGCTAGGGTATACTAGTATTATAGTTATTACCCTCTAACTACCTTACCTACTACCCTATTTCCTATACCCTTTCCTCCTCCTCCCTTCTCTTAATCTACTCCTCGGTCCTAGTAGCTAGGGAGAACTACTAGAGAAAGCCTTACCTAATAATCTATCTAAATATTAAAAAGGTCGTCCTTACTTTAGACTAGCTTACTATATTCCCTATCTCTTACTTTAAGTCTCTAGTCTCCCCTTCCTTCTAACTATTAGGGGTAGTTTAGTAGTATATACTTAGGGTTCTAAGACTAGTAGCTATATAGGTAACTTCTAATTTTAATTCCTAGGACTCTTCTTTACGATCTAAAGCGAATATGCTTAGATCTAGTCTAGATAGCTAGTCCCCTTAGAGTACTTCTAGTATACTATCTAGTATGCCTATCTAGGTAGTACTCCCTAACTCTACTAGTAGATTATAGATGCTATAGACCTAAATAGGTCCTAGGTCCGTTACTACCTAGACTATAGTTAGATCTCCGTGCTCTTAGGGGATAGCTTACTAGTTATCTATAGCTCTTTCTTTACTAATGTAGATACATGTTCTAGGAGCTCTACTAGTGGGGATAATAGTATAGTATCTAGGATTTCTAACTATTACTAGTCTAGAGGTGTATAGGTTAAGCTATAGTTCCTATACTACTATAATCTAGTACTTCTTAGGGTCTAGGGCTTAAAGGATGTTTCTTAAGACTCTATCTTTACTTTTAATAACATTATACTATATAATATTTAGACTAGGTATTATACTTATTAAGTCTAGGTAGTCCCTTCCTATATAGTATTAGGGGAGGTATACATTTCTATATCCTTAGTTAGGGTTAAGGGGGTTCTACCTAGAAGACTATACTAATCCTTACCTACTTAATATCTCTTCTAGTAATATCTAGGTACCTTAGTCTACCTAGTAGTAGGTATTATCCTATTATATATGTAAAGCTTTCTTCCTATCTTAGCCTCTTCTTTAGGCGTTAGGTAGTAGCTCTCTATGTCTATTTATCCTACTAGATAGTAAACCTACTTAGGGTATTTGCCCTAGTATCTCTAGCCTTCTAGAAGGCCTTAATTATCTCTCGGTATTCTCTCGCTTATAATAGGTACTTCTTTGTATAGTAGGCGTATCTAACCTTATCCGTTATTACTTTGTATTCTCTACTCTAGTAGTTCTCTATATATATTAAGTATATGCTACCTAGTTAAATATACTTCATATATGTCTATGTCTCTAATACTTAAAGTACTAGAGGATCCTATAGCTACTTATATAGATTTCTATATCTATCCTCTTATAATCCTAGAATAGGCCCTAGTTAAGGATTATATTGCCTTATGCGTTAGGTACCTATAGAAGAATAGAGGACTCTTTCTTAGTATCGTCTATCTTTTATTAAGCTATGTTACCTTAATAAATCTATAGCCCTAGGTAGGTAGCTTAGTTTTCCCTAGCGAGTTAAATAACAATATCTTTCGGTTTAAAAGTTCTAGTTATACTATAGACGATAACTAGAAACTATTAGTAGGAGACCTTCGCTATCTTACCTATCTTAGTTATCTACTCTTTCTAGCTCTATAACCTCTTCTTATCCTACTCCTAAGTAGTAAATAGCCTTACTACTCTTAGCTTATCCCTTTTTACCCTAATAATTTTCTTTATAATAATTATTTAGACTATCTCTCTTCCCGTCTTTCCTTTAATATCTTACTATTCTTAAGGGTCTACGATATAGACCTTAACTACTATCTTTAGGGCCTTCTAAGTCCCCTAGCTAGCTACTACTACCTAAGTATTCTAGCTCTTACTACCGGTCTATATCTTATTTACCTTTGTAACTACTAACTATATAGCCCTAGCGATAATAGTATTTATACTTCCTTTAGTACTAGTACCTTTAGGCTACTAAGTAGTTCTACGATCATGATTTTTAAAGCTCTTTCTAGGTATTCTCCGTCGTTAGCTATCGTCGTCGCTATCGCTATCGAGATCGTTATAAGTAATCTTCTTATATAGGAAGGATATAGAGGATAGACCCGATATATAGTCCTAGGTATGCCCTATCTATTTCTATTACCGAGGGTCCTCTACCTAACTTCCGATAGTAGTAGTAACCTCTCTCGGAAGCCTTCGAGGTACCCTCTATATACTATATTAATTCCCGCTTATTAATCCGGCTTAAGCCGACCTCTACTACTAGGTTTACCTTACTTAGTATCTAGTCATATAACCTATATATCTAGTCGAATTCTATCGGGCAGTACCTATCTCGAGAAGCTATTCCTTTATAGATAGCCCTAATTACGGAGAGGGGATCCTATATATAAGATGCTATATATTTAGGGTTAATTCCGCTTATATATAGGGCGGGAGTAAGATAGAGAGAGGTAGGGCGGACCTCTCGTCTCTCCCCTCTTTCCTAACTATACCCTTAAGTTAGTATTCTATCGCATAGGAGTTAATTAGGCGCCTATTTTATTATTCCGTAGGTTTAAGGGCCTATCGTGTCCATAATCTAATCCACGATAATCTAATATAAGCGCACGGGGATACTATGTTAAGTATATCCTACCTACGTTATTTTAATTACACCTTATATAAGATCCATAAGGAGGGTATATGCTAAAAAAGACTTTAACTAGTGTCGAGAGAGCGTTGCGCTACGAGGTCCTCGCCTATATACCTATATAGAGGCATACCGGACGGAAGAGGCGTAGAAAAGCTAAAAATCGATTAGATTATTAGCTAAATCTGCGATTAACCTCCCGACCTAATAATAGTACGAAACTGACGGGTATCGAAAAGTATAGTCCTTTAAGCTACCTATCGTTCTAGCGTAGATATTATAGATTAGATTATAGTAGATTAGATTACGGATACGATAGGATCTTAGCTTACTCTAACTTAGCATCGCCGTATAGTTTCTTCCTTCTTACTAAAGCCCCTCCTTAGACTTCCCCTTCCTCCTTACTAGTAATTAGCTTATATATCTAAGTAGGTCCGACTTACTATATTTTTAACTCGGCCCTACCTTAGTTATAGCCTTATCTTAATCTACATAGCTTTTTACCTCTAGCTTTAGCTAATTAAGGTAGATAAGGCCTCTCTTAGCCTAAGTAACTCGTTATTTACTCCTTACCTATATTATACTAGTCTACTATCCTACTAGGGATAGCTCTACCTCCCTATATACCGATACGCGTATCCGTTCTCTTAAGCTTACGTAGTAGCCTCTCTAGCTAGTATCTAATCGGTTATTAGAGCTAGTAGTAGCTACTATATACTACGCCCTATAGTTACTTAATAGCTCCTATCTATCGTTACCTATAAAGATTACCCTACGATAGGTTAACTATGTCTTATAGAGGTAAGCCTATAGACTCCTCGCGAGGTAGCCTTATATTAGTACTCCTATCTCTATCCTCTCGCGGTCGCGTACTTAGTAGCGCCGCCTATTCTCGTAGTCTTTATACTTAGCTATATCGTCGTAGGGATATGTTTCTATATATAGCGACGTAGACGAGTATAGTAAGTCTTTATAGGCTACCTAAAATATGAAGAATCTATGTTATAATGACTTATTTAGAGAGTTTTTCTCCTTTATAGTATCTCTATCTATAGATACTATCTCTATCTATAGATATTACCTCTCTATAGAGAGATAATACCGCTATATTTAGAGATTTGTACCTCCTCGCTCGGTTACTTATAAAAAGTAAATAAATTTAGGCCTAAGTAGCTACGAACGGTAGTACTTAAAGGTGCTTTTACGTACTAATAGTTAGTAGTACCTAAGCCGTATATATTAGGTACTATCTAAAAATTCATAGATATAGGGGTAAGGTAGGTAGGTATAATAATATCGATCTTAGTAGCTATAGGTAAATAAGGAAGAGATTACGACCGTAGGTCTATAGCTTTCCCCTTACTTCTAAATAGACTACTCTATCTATACCTCCTCGCTCGGCCACTAATAATACGTAACTAAATTTAAAGCTAACTAGCTACTAACGATAGTACGTAAAAGTTCTTTTACGTACTAGTTAGTAGTAGGGTAGGGAAGGGCCTGAACTTATCGATTATCTTAGAAGCCTCTAGTTATACTTCGGCGGCTTATCGTTATCGTATTAAGCACTTTTACTAGCGCTATTTAGCGGAGACTATCTTAATTAACTAACCTTAACTCGCTAGTCCTACTACTTACGGTTACGGTCTTCTACTACGGGGAGCGGCTACTTAGATTGAATAGCTATTTTAGTAAGGGGCCTACGAAGACCTACTATACGCGTCTACGTCGCCGTAGGTAGAAACGTATCGTTACGACGATGCGGCTAAGTATAGAGGCTATAAGAAGAGGCGGCGCCGACGGGCGCGAGACCGTAGCGAGATAGGGATAGGAGGCGCGATATACCGCCTACTTAAGCTCTACGACCTACTACCTTCGTTAGGTCGGAGATCTTCTTATATAGGAAGGATATAGAGGATACTAGGATACGAAAACTACTCGACGCGTTCCTACTCTACTATCGCGAGTAAGGCCTAAACTATAGCGCTCTACTCGCTATAGGGATATAGAAGCCCTAGGGACGCGATAAGGTACCTCTAAATCTAAAAAGCTCTTTAGAACGCGTTAGATTAACGAGAAAGACGCGTCGAGGGAAAATAGAAGCGGAACTCGAGAGAACTTATTAAGGCTTACTACATATTATAGGTATAGAACCTATTAATACGCCCGCTACGCTATAACCCTCGAAGACGTTATTAAGCCCTCTTTCGACGAAACTATTAAGGCCTCCTCTATATATATACCTTAAACTATAAAGGAATACGGATAAGGAAGGGGAGGGGTTATAGTCTATCGAAGAAAGAGATGTTATAGCGACTCGTAGAGGGGATATAGCGGTATATATAGGCTAGCCGTATACTAGGTATACGTAGGAGAAACATAGGCTAGCTCGCAGGCGAAGTAGATAGGGATAGGTCGTAGACTACCCGGCGTAGAGCCTATAGGCTTACCTCTATAAGATACGGTCGGCCTATTATAGGGAGACCTTAATAGGTAACGCGAAACAGAAGCCGTAAGGCGACTACGGGGCGTAGTACGTAGTAGCTACTACTAGCTCCGAAGACCTTATCCCTTTAATAGGTAACTAACCCTCGGTATACCTAGGAGTAGGCGGGATTAAACGCCGGCTAGAGAGACTACTACGTAGCTCGAGAGGAAGGATACGCGTATCGGGATATAGAGAGATAGAGCTATTCGTATTAGGATAGTAGGCTAGTAGTATATACTTAAGGAGTAAATAACGAGTTACTTAGGCTAAGAGAGGCTTAATCTACCTTATCTAGTAGAAGCCGGAGGTATAAGGCTAAGAGGTATAAGATAAGGCTGAAAACTAAGGTAGGGCCTAGTAGATAGTAGGGCACGTCGCACCTACTTAGATACATAAGAATCTAATAACTATTACCTCATATTCGTAGCGGATCTCCTACTAAAGCTTAAATCTAATAAGACATTAGCATTAGGATTTATAGACGATACCAACATTCTAGCATAGTTAGACTCTATAGAGGAAAACTATAGGATCCTAAAAGAGTAGCATAAAGAGTGCGAAACACGGGTATAGAAATATAGGGCTAAATTCGTACCTAAGAAGTATTAACTAATCTACTTTAGTAAAGCGAAGACAAAATATAACATAAAGGTACTAATTACTATCTAAGGCTATTTAACCTAACCTACCTCGGAACTACGAGTCCTAGGAATATAGCTAGACCCGAAACTAAGCTAGGGCCTATAAGTTAAGAAGGTGTAGATAAGAGCTAATACAAATAGGTAATCTATCGAAAGACTTACGGCATCTATATAGGGAGCGATATTCGATAAGGTAAAGACTATGTATAAGGTAATTATGAAACTAGCTATACTATACTAAGCTTAGGTCTAGGTAGTATAAGATAAAATACTAAAGAGAATTATAGACCTAATTAATAGAGTCTAAGCCTAAGGAGAGTTATAGTAGCATAGAAATCTACTCCTACTAGGGTTATAGAAATAGAGACGGGATCGCTACTAATATACTAGTACCTTAAAGGTATAAGGTATTAATATGCTATTAAAACGATACTATACCTAGCCTAGAAAATTATTAAGGAAGTACTTAAGAAGATCTAGAGCTAGGCCCTATAAAGGAGAAGAAGGGTAAATAGACCTAAAAGGGAGATATAAAAAGAGGAGGACCTAGCTATAGGCATAGAAACCCTCTATAAAGTATTTAAAACTATAGATGAAAAGGAAGGAAAGAAAGGTTAAAGTATAGTAGAAGAAATAGTAAGGATACTCTAGGAAGAAGAATAGGAGGAAATACTAAGAAGAAAAGGCATAGCTAAAGTACTAATAACCTTTAGGAGCTATAACTACCGAATCTATAAAGACCTTAAGAGGGCGGAAGCTAGTATCGCTATATAACTACGCTCTAAGCATATCGGACTTAGAGCCTACCTATACTAGAGAATAGTCCTAGGGATAGAAAGTAAAGCTTACCTATAGAGCTACCCGTCTTAAACCCCTAAATATATACTACTAGTATATAAACGATAGAGAGAGGGAAGAAGCGAATAGAGATACTAAATAAAAGAGAGGGAATACGATAAGATTATTATAAATAAAGAAGATATTAGAAGAATTATAAAATAGATCGTTAGGGAGGGATACCTCGAATAATATATACTAGCCTAGGAGATAGAAGAATAGATAGAGAGGAGGAGGGTAGAGAATAAAGGGAAAGGAGAGGAGGAAGTATTAGGGTAGTAGGTAAGGTAGTTAGAGGGTAACACTATAATACTAGTATACCCTAGAGGAAGTAGAACCGAAGGAAAAGGAAAGCGAAGGATTAAATAAGGTAAAAGGGGAGAGGTTTTTACTAGCTAGCCTAGTTTCCTTTCTATAGAATATATAGACATAGACCGACATAGGCCGTTAGGCACTAAAATAGGCAAATAAAAGATCTATGTATCTATCTATTTTAGCGAGGGCTTTAAATACCTCTTATAGGCTTTAGATGTCTAGCGACTTATAACTATTATTCCGCTTTTAGTCCTACTACTATTAGAAGTATACTAAGTAGCTCTACGAGGTAGAGACTACCTAGTATAGCCTTATAGGTTAACTGTAGCTTATGTTAACCTCTTTTAAATAAAGCGGATAACCTCCTACCTACTAAGGTTTCCGCTCGATAGTCTAAATGGCGGCCTCGTAGGATATTATAAGTTATAAAGCTCGTTATATCTTTCTAACGTACGTATGTAGTAAATACCGTACGTAGGAAGGCTACTTAGAGCTATAATTATTATCTCGCCTCTTACCGGCTTTAATACTAGTACCCTCGCTACGATCTACTCTTCTAACCTATCTTACGTTATAAGCTATAGTTCGAATAGCCTCTTCGTAATATATACCTCCTATTAATTAATAGCTATCTAATAGCTCTTTCTTATAGTATATTTTGACTAATACTATATAACCGTTACCTATTCGGTCGAAGGAGGGTTTATTTACTAGATAAACTTTAGGGGCACGGTAGTCTCGAGGTCGGCCATCTATTAGAGTTAAGCTATAGATAAAAGTTAGTAACTAGGGTAGTATCTAATTAAGATAGAGCGATAGCGAGTCTATTTAAAGCGGAAGGTAACTAGGCTCCGGTTATAACGAAGTTACACTTAAAAGATTATAGAAGTAGGTCGCGGAGGGCGAAGCTAGCGTTACCGCGTACTCTATAACGACATAGGGGCTAGGAAAGATAGGCGGGGAGTAGTTAAGCTCTACATAGTAGCGGAAGGGGATATAAAGAGGCTAGAAACCTAGAAGGAATAGACGACGAAGATTAGAAAGATAGTAAAGGTCTCTCGCTAGTAATTTATAGTTATAGCCTACGGCATAACTAGAACATTTAAAGTATAGGATAATATTACCTAACTTAAGAAGGAAAACTAATATACATGCCTAGGAATCTAAATTACTAAAGTAGCATAGGTTAAAAGAAAGATCGAAGACATAAAGACGAGGTTATTACTTATCCTATAGGTAGGGTGTACCGAATAAGCTAATATGCTTCTAGAAAGGGGACTCTTCTAGGATTTCGAGAGGATAGACACGGAAATCTATATAAATACCTATAGGATCCTATAATGCTATAAATGCTAGTAATACGGGCATTTAGTAATAAGGTACCTAAAGATAAAAAGCATATACTCCTACTATATATCCTTAAAGGGTACTAGGTTAAGGAGTATATAGAACCGAAAGGAAACGCTAGGTATGTAAACTATGGACGAAAGTACCTATCCTAGGCTAAGGAATGCCTAGTAAGAATTAGAGCTTAAGAGAAGGCGAGGGAGGCTAGAACGACCTTACCGTAGAGATACTACACCCCCGACTAGGACGAGTAAAACCGATAAAGACTATATAACCCGAATAAGAGATAAAGGGAGGAGGAAACTACCCCCCCTACCTTAAGGAACTACCCCTAAGTAGGAAGACTACGTTACATAGACTAGGTAGGGAGAGACCCTAACTAAAGGAAGCTTAACTAGATAGTCTCTTAGATAAATAAGGACACCCCCTAAGAGGAGATCCTTAGTTAAGGAGAGACCTAATAGGATCGGATAGACTAATCCTAATAAAGGACATAACGATATTAACGATTATATAGTATAACGTTAATAAGAGTAAAGATAAAGTATAAAGAAGCTTCCTCTAAGCCCTCTAGCCGAAACACTACTATATTATAGCGGTCTAGGAACTATAGCTAAACCTATACTCCTTAAAACTAATAACGGTAAAGGATCTAAGATACTATATAGTTATATAGATAGATAGATCTTTCATTTGCCTATTTTAGTGCCTATCGGCCTATATAGGTCCGTCGCTATATATTCTATAAAAAGGAAACTAGGCTCGCTAGTAAAAACCTCTCCCCCTTACCCCCGTTACTTCTTACCTTCTATTATCTTTCGGTTTAACTTCCTCTAAGGTGCACTAGTATTATAGAGTTACCCTCTAACTACCTTACCTACTACCCTAATACTCCCTCCTCTTTACTCCCCTTCTTCTCCGCCCCCCTTCTCTCTATCTATTCTTCTATCTCCTAGGCTAGTATATATTATTCGAGGTATCCCTCCCTAACGATCTATTTTATAATTCTTCTAATATCTTCTTTATTTATAATAATCTTATCGTATTCCCTCTCTTTTATTTAGTATCTCTACTCGCTCCTCCCTTTCTTCTATCGTTCGTATACTAGTAGTATATATTTAGGGTTTTAAGATAGGTAGCTATATAGGTAAGCTTTATTTTCTATCCCTAGGACTCTTCTCTAGTATAGGTAGGCTCTAAGTCCGATATACTCGGAGCGTAGTTATATCGCTATACTTACCTCTACCCTTTTTAGGTCTCCGTAGATTTAGTCGTTATTACTCCCGAATGTTATTAATATTTTCGGTATTCTATTTCTCCTCGGTATTTCTCTCTATTCTTCTTCCTAGAGTATTCTCGCTATCTCCTCCGCTATACTTTACCCTTTTCTTCCCTCCCTTTTCTCTATAGCTTAAAATACTTTATATAGGGTTACTATTTCTTAGGCTAGGTCTTCTTCTTTTTATACCTTTCTCTCGGGTCTATAAACCTTTCTTCTTCTCGGCGGTACTTAGTTACGGATCTTCCCGAGCGCTTCCTTAATAGTTTCTTAAGCCGGGTATAGAGTCGTCTTAATAGCGTATTAGTAGCTTATTCCTTTTAGGTATTAGTATATTAGTAGCGATCCCGTTTCTATTTCTAATACCCTAGTCGGGGTAGATTTATATACTCCCGTAACTCTTCTTAGGCATTAGGCTTAGACTCTATTAATCGGTTCTATAACCCTCTTCGGGGTCTTATCTTATACTACCTAAACTTAGGCCCCGTATAGTATAGCCGGCTTTATAATTACTTTATATATAGTCTTCGCTTTATCGAATATTACTCCCTATATTAATACTATTAGTCTTTCGATAGATTACCTATTCGTATTAGCTCTTATCTATACTTTCTTAACCTATAGGCCCTAGCTTAGTTTCGGGTCTAGCTATATTCCTAGGACTCGTAATTCTAAGGTAGGTTTAGTAAGGTATCCCTAGATTATAATCGGCGCTTTTATATTATATTTAGTCTTCGCTTTACTAAAGTAGATTAGTTAGTACTTCTCCGGCGCGAATTTAGCTCTATATTTCCGTACCTATATTTTATACTCCTTATATTACGTTTCTAGGATTCTATAGTTCTCTTCTATAGAGTCTAACTATACTAGGATATTAGTATCGTCGATAAATCCCGATACTAATGTCTTATCCGATCTAAGCTTCGGTAGGAGATCTACGACGAATATAAGGAAGAGTATCGGTAAGAGGGTTAATCCTTAGGGTATTCCTATATCTATCTAGATAGGGGCTAACTTATATCTCCCTAGGAGTAGTTAGGTCGTCCTCTCTTTTAGGAATAACTAGGTAAATTCGACTATCTATATTAGTATTCTCTTTTACCTTAGGATATATATTAGTCTCTCGTATAAGACGTTATCGAATACTCCTAAGATATCGAGTAAGAGGAGTAACGCTACTTTATTCTTTCCGTAGTACTATATATACTTAATCTATTCCGTAATAAGCTCTACCGCTATAAGGGTAGATCTCTTTACCCTCTCTCCTATTTACTCCTCTAGTAGGACTTTATATTCTTCTACGAACTCTATAAGCCTTCTTACTACTATTTTTTCTAGGAGCTTACCTATTATATTTAGGAGTATAATTAGTCGGTATAACTTAAGTTAAGAGTAGTCCTCTTTCTATAGCTTCCTAAGTACGATAGTAAGGGATTCCTTAAACCGTTTTAGGTAGTACCCTTATTCTATATAGGCCGTAAAGATATTAGCTATAGCTAGGGCTAGCGTCTTTTTATATACTTTAAATATAATGTTATATACTCTATCTAGCTCTAGCGCTTTTTTACCTAGAAGTTTTACTATAGTCGCTATAACCTCCTTCGTATCCGTTCCTAGCTTCTATTTAGTTCTATTTATCGGCGGTTCTACTCTTACCCCTTAGATATCCGTTAGGTCGGCTTCTACGCGGCCGCCGAAGAAGTATTATCCTAGGGCTCCCGCTTTTCCCTCGTTTATAGTATAGATATTTCCTTACCTATCCTTTATATTAGGGAACTAGGGTAGTTAGTTTCTATCCTAAGTTAGTTACCTCGCCTATTTCGCTATCTTCTATATATCCTCGGGTTTTTTTATAAGTATTCCTACCGTAGATCTCTATTCCTATATTTTATCTCTCTTAATCTATTTCTTCTTTTCTTAAGTAGCTCTATAGTAGGCGTCCTAATCCTCTTAGGAGTATATAGTAGTCTACGTCCTCCTTACCTTCCTTATTTCCTTTACCTTCTCTATATATTCCTCTATCTAGTATAGTTATTAGTATTTAGATAGTCTACTCGAGGGTATTATAGCTTCTATAGCGTCTTATATAGCCTAGATTAGTTACTCTACTACTCTCTCGATATTATCCTAGCTCCTAATATCTCTAGCTACTATCTCCTAAGCCCTTAGTTCTAGTATCCGGTTAGCCTCTTCCTAGTTAGCCCTCTTCTAGTTCGGTTTAGCTTCGAGTTCCTATTCCTAAGTAGCCTATAGGTCGAGCTCGGTCTATATTAGTAAGTAGTCTAACGAGGATTCTATATCTATATTTACTATATATTTTCTAACCCTTTCCCTAATTACTTAGGTTACGAAGTAAAGGTCGATTATACTTTTACTTAATCTCGCCTCCTACGTCGTAAGTCCCTTTAGGGTTACTATCTCTATATCTTCCCTTTCTATTATATCGATTAATCTTCCCGCTAGAAAATAGTATACCGGTATAAAGTCGGATCCTTAGAGTAGGTAGTAGAGGTTAAAGTCTCCTACGATTATCTACTACCGGTCGCTCTATATTATAGTTAGGATCCTTACTAGGGTATAGAGTTAAGTACTACTTCTTAATTCCGGCGGTAGGTTATAGATATAATAGATCTTTATCGGGCCTTAGGCGGTATATATCCTTATCGTAGTCGAGTCTCCGTCCTCTTAGTCTACGGGTTCCTATAATCCTATAGAGATCTCCTTACTAATATAGATATAGGTTCTTAGCGTTCCCGTCTTATATATAATTATATAGTATCGTAGATCCTCTACCGTTATAGGTTTCGAGGAGTATAGGTTTAGCTATAGTTCCTAGATCGCTATAACGTAGTAATATTTCGGTTAGAGGGCTTAGAGGAAGCTTCGCTATACTTTATCTTTACTCTTATTAACGTTATACTATATAATCGTTAATATCGTCGTATTATTTATTAGGATTAGTCCATCTAGTCCTATTAGTTTTCCCCTTAACTAAGGATCTCCTCCTAGGAGGTATCCTTATTTGTTTAAGGTACTATCTAGTTAAGTTTCCTTTAGTTATAGTCTCTCCCTACCTAGTCGATGTATCGCGGTCTTCCTATCTAGGGGTAGGTCCTTATAGTAGGGGGGGTAGTCTCCTCCTCCCTTTATCTCTTATTCGGGTTATATATTCTTTATCGGTTTAGCTCGTCTTATTCGGGGGTATAGTACCTCTACGGCGAGGTCGTTCTAGCCTCCCTCGCTCTCTCTTAGGCTCTAATTCTTACTAAGCATTCCTTAGCCTAAGAGGGGTACTTTCTTCCGTAGTTTATATACCTCGCATTTTCTTTCGGTTCTATATACTCCTTTACTTAGTATCCTTATCTATAGTAGGAGTACGTATTTATAGTCTTTAAGTACCTTACTACTAGGTATCCGTATTACTAGTACTTATAGTACTATAGGATCCTATAGGTATTTATATAGATATCCGTATCTATCCTTTCTTAGTCCTAGAAGAGTCCCCTTTCTAGGAGTATATTAGCCTATTCTATACTCCCTACCTATACGATAAGTAATAACCTCGTCTTCTTATCCTCGATCTTTCTTTTAACCTATGCTACCCTAGTAATTTAGATCCCTAGGTATATATATTAGTTTTCCTTCTAAAGCTAGGTAATGTTGTCTTATATTTTAAATATCCTAGTTATGCCGTAGGCTATAACTATAAACTACTAGCGCGAGACCTTCGCTATCTTTCTAATCTTTATTATCTACTCCTTCTAGGTTTTAAGCTTCTTTATATCCCCTTCCGCTACCGTATAGAGCTTAACTACTCCGCGTCTATCTTTCTTTACCCCTATAATCTCTTTTATCCCTATCTTTTAGACGATTTCTTTCCCTATTATCTTATCGAGGTCCTCTTATTCTTAGGGGTCTATAATATAGACCTTAATAGCTATCTTCTTCTCCTTTAGACTAGCTACCTTCGCCTATATATCTTAGTTAGTTCTCGGGGCTAGAAGAGCCCCCTTCTATACCTTTATCGTAGCCGTTCCTACTACCTTATCTACTATTATCCTTATGTCGTTCTTTAGTACTTTTAGCCCTCCTAAGAGTTCTACTATTATTATCTTTAGCGCTCTTTCCGGAACCTCCCTATCGGCCGCTATTACTATCTCCTACGCCCTCTTACATGTTTCCCTCTACTCGCTTCCTTCGCCCGGGGGCCTCGTCGTCGTCGCCGTCGTCGTCGCCATTCTCAAAGAAGATTATATAGTTATATATAGAATAGGAACGCTAAGAACCTACATTTACGTTAGTAAGGAGATCTCCTTAGACTCTTAGGAATCTATAGACTAGGAGGACGGAGACTCGACTATAATAAGGATATATACCGCGTAAGGCCCGATAAAAGTCTATTACATCTATAACCTACCGCCGGAATTAAGAAGTAGTACCTAACTTAATAGCCTAGTAAGGATCCTAACTATAATATAGGATAATTAATAATAGATAATACTAAGAGACTTTAACCTTTATTACCTACTCTAGGGATCCGACTTTATACTAGTATACTACTTCCTAGTAGGAAGATTAATCGACGTAATAGAGAGGGAAGGAATAGAGATCGTAGCTCTAAAGGGCCTAACTATATAGGAAGCGAGATTAAGTAAAAGTATAGTCGACCTCTACTTCGCGACCTAGATAATTAGGGAAAGAGTTAGAAAGTATATAGTAAATATAGACGTAGAATCCTCGTTAGACTACCTACTAATATAGACCGAGCTCGACCTATAAGCTACCTAGGAACCGGAACTCGAAGCTAAGCCTAACTAGAAGAGGGCTAACTAGGAAGAGACTAACCGAATACTAGAACTAAGGGCCTAGGAGATAGCGACTAGAGACCTTAGGAACTAGGACGATATCGAGAGAGCGGTAGAATACCTAGTTAGAGCTATATAAGAAGCTATAGAAGCTATAATACCCTCTAGTAGGCTATCTAAGTACTAATAACTATACTAGATAAAGGAATATATAGAGAGAGTAAAGGAGGTAAGAAAGGTAAGAAGGAAGTAGACTACTACGTACTCCTAAGAGGATTAGGAAGCCTACTATAGAGCTACTTAGGAAAAGAAGAGCTAGATTAAAAGGGATAAAATGTAGGAATAGAGATCTACTATTAGGATACTTATAAAAAAACCTAAAGACATATAGAGGATAGCTAAATAGGTAAAGTAGCCGACTTAGGAGAGAGACTAACTACCCTACTTCCCTAATATAAAGGATAGGTAAGGAAATATCTATACTATAAACGAGGGTAAAGTAGAGGCCCTAGGATAATACTTTTTCGGGGGCTAAGTAGAGGCCGACCTAACGGACATCTAAGGAGTATAAGTAGAACCGCCTAAGGAGGGAACTAAATAGTAACCTAAAACGAATATAAAAGAAGTTATAGTAACTATATCGAAGCTACTAGGTAAAAAAGCCCTAAGGCTAGATAGAGTATATAACATTATACTTAAAGTATATAGAAAGACGCTAGCCCCGGCTATAGCTAATATATTTATAGCCTATATAGAATAAGGATACTACCTAAAACGGTTTAGGGAATCCCTTACTATAGTACTCCGGAAACTATAGAAAGAGGACTACTCCTAACTTAAGTTATATAGACCGATCGCGCTCCTAAACATAATAGGTAAACTCCTAGAAAAACTAGTCGCTAGGAGGCTTACGGAGTTCGTAGAGGAATATAAAGCCCTACCGGAGGAGTAAATAGGAGGGAGGGTAAAGAGATCTACCCTTATAGCGGTAGAGCTTATTATAGAGTAGATTAGATATATATAGTACTACGGGAAGAATAAAGTAGCGTTACTTATCTTACTCGACATTTTAGGAGCCTTCGATAATATCTTATACGAGAGACTAATATATATCCTAAGGTAAAAGAGGACCTTAGCATAGATAGTCGAATTTACCTAGTTATTCCTAAAAGAGAGGACGACCTACCTACTCCTAGGGAGATATAAGTTAGCCCCTATCTAGATAAATATAGGAATACCCTAAGGATTAACCCTCTTACTAATACTCTTCCTTATATTCGTCGCGGACCTCTTACCGAAGCTTAAATCTAATAAGATATTAGTATCGGGATTTATAGACGATACTAATATACTAGTATAGTTAGACTCTATAGAGGAAAACTATAGAATCCTAGAAGAGTAATATAAGGAGTACGAAATATAGGTATAGAAATATAGAGCTAAATTCGCGCCGGAGAAGTATTAACTAATCTACTTTAGTAAAGCGAGGACTAAATATAATATAAAAGCGCTAATTATAATTTAAGGATACCTTACTAAACCTACCTAAGAACTACGAGTCCTAGGTATATAGCTAGACCCGAAGCTAAGCTAGGGCCTATAGGTTAAGAAAGTATAGATAAGAGCTAACGCGAATAGGTAATCTATCGAAAGACTTACGGCATTAATATAGGGAGCGATATTCGATAAAGTAAAAACTATATATAAAGTAATCGTAAAACCGGCTATACTATACGGAGCTTAGGTCTAGGTACTATAAGATAAAATAACGAAGAGGGTTATAGAACCGATTAATAGAGTTTAAGCCTAATACCTAAGAAGAGTTATAGGAGTATATAAATCTACGCCTACGAGGGTAGTAGAAATAGAGATAGGATTACTACCGATATACTAGTACCTTAAGGGTATAAGGTATTAATATACTATTAAAACGACTCTATATCCGGCTTAGAAAACTATTAAGGAAGCGCTCGAGAAGATTTAGAACTAAGCGCCGCTAAGAAGGAGAAGAGTAAATAGACCCGAGAGGAAGGTATAAAAAGAAGAGGACCTAGCTATAGGTATAGAAACCCTCTATAAAGTATTTAAAACTATAGATAAAAAGGAAGGAAAGAAAGGTTAAAGTATAGCGGAAGAGATAGTAAGAATACTCTAAGAAGAAGAATAAGTAGAAATACTAAGAAGAAATAGAATACCGAAAGCTTTAACTTACTTTAGAAGCTATAACGACTAGATCTATAAAGACCTAAAATAGGCGGAGGTAAGTATAGCTATATAACTACGCTCTAAGTATATCGGTCTTAGAGCCTACCTATACTAGAGAAGAGTTTTAGAGATAGAAAGTAAAGCGTACCTATACGGCTACCCGTCTTAAAACCCTAAATATATATTACTAGTATATAAACGATAGAGGAAAGGGAGGAGCGAGTAAAGATACTAGGTAAAAGAGAGGGAATACGATAAGATTATTACTAATAAAGAAGATATTAGAAGAGTTATAAGATAGATTATTAGGGAGGGATACCTTAAATAGTACGCTCTAGCCTAAGAAATAGAGGAATAGATAGAGAGAAGGAGGGCGGAGAGGAAGGGGAATAAAGAGGAGGGGGTATTAGGGGAGTAGGTAAGGTAGTTAGAGGGTAACCCTATAATACTAGTATACCCTAGAGGAAGTAAAACCGAAAGATAAATGCTAGGCGGAGTTAAAGAGGACGTAGGGGAGAGGTTTTTACTAGCTAGTCTAGTTTCCTTTTTTATAGAACACATAGCTTTAGACGTATATAGGCCGATAGGCACTAAAACAGGCCAATGAAAGATCTATCTATCTATCTACTTATCCGTAGCTATTTCCTTACTAATATAGATACATATTCTCGGAGCTCCCCTAGTAGGGATAACGGTATAGTACCTCGGGTCCCTATATATTACTAGCCTATAAGTATATAGGTTAAACTATAGCTCCTAGACTACTATAATCTAGTACGTTTTAGGGTCTAGGGCCTAGAGTAAGCTTTTCTAGACCCTATCCTTACTCTTTTTAACGTTATACTATATAATATTTAGACTATATGTAATATTTCCTAGGTCTAGGTAGTCTCGCCCTACATAGTATTAGGGGAGGTACCTATTTCTATATCCTCCGTTTAGGTTTGAGTCTTCCGGTAACGCCTAGGTACCTTAGTCTCCCTAGTAGTAGGTATTACCTTACTATATATATATATATAGGGCCTACGAAGACCTACTATACGCGTCTACGTCGCCGTAGGTAGAAACGCATCGTTACGACGATGCGGCTAAGTATAGAGGCTATAAGAAGAGGCGGCGCCGACGGGCGCGAGACCGTAGCGAGATAGGGATAGGAGGCGCGATATACCGCCTACTTAAGCTCTACGACCTACTACCTTCGTTAGGTCGGAGATCTTCTTATATAGGAAGGATATAGAGGATACTAGGATACGGAAACTACTCGACGCGTTCCTACTCTACTATCGCGAGTAAGGCCTAAACTATAGCGCTCTACTCGCTATAGGGATATAGAAGCCCTAGGGACGCGATAAGGTACCTCTAAATCTAAAAAGCTCTTTAGAACGCGTTAGATTAACGAGAAAGACGCGTCGAGGGAAAATAGAAGCGGAACTCGAGAGAACTTATTAAGGCTTACTATATATTATATGTATAGAACCTATTAATACGCCCGCTACGCTATAACCCTCGAAGACGTTATTAAGCCCTCTTTCGACGAAACTATAAAGGCCTCCCTAATATATATACCTTAAACTATAAAGGAATACGGATAAGGAAGGGGAGGTATTATAGTTTATCGAAGAAAGAGATATTATAGCGACTCGTAGAGGGGATATAGCGGTATATATAGGCTAGCTATATACTAAGTATACGTTGGAGAAATATAGGCTAGTTCGTAGGCGAAGTAGACATAGATTTAGTTAATAGAGGGATAGGTCGTAGACTACCCGGCGTAGAGCCTATAGGCTTACCTCTATAAGATACGGTCGGCCTATCGTAGGGAGACCTTTATAGGTAACGCGAAACGGAAGCCGAAAGGTAACTGCGGGGCGTAGTACGTAGTAGCTACTACCGGCTCTAAGGACCTTATCCCTTTAATAGGTAACTAACCCTCGGTATACCTAAGAGTAGGCGGGATTAAACCCCGGCCGGAGAGAATACTACGTAGCTCGAGAGAACGGATACGCGTATCGGTATATAGAGAGATAGAGCTATTCGTATTAGGATAGTAGGCTAGTAGTATATGCTTAAGGAGTAAATAACGAGTTACTTAGGCTAAGAGAGGCGTAGTTCACCTTAATTAGCGGAAGCCGGAGGTAAAAGGCTAAAGGGCATAAGGCTAAAGGGCATAAGATAAGGCTAAAAACCAAGGTAGGGCCTAGTAGACAATAGGGTACGTCGCACCTACTTAGATACATAAGAATCTAATAACTATTGCCCGACGAGAGTATTAGAAATAGAAACGGGATCGCTACTAATATACTAGTCCCTAAAGGGTATAAGGTACTAATACGCCATTAAAAGGACTCTATATCCGGCTTAGAAAACTATTAAGGAAGCGCTCGAGAAGATTTAGAACTAAGTACCGCTAAGAAGGAGAAGGATTTATAGACCCGAGAGGAAGGTATAAAAAGAAGAGGACCTAGCCCGAGGAATAGAGACCCTCTATAAAGTATTTTAAACTATAGAAAAAAGGGAGGGAAGAAAAGGTTAAAGTATAGCGAAAGAGATAGTAAGAATACTTTAAGAAAAAGAATAGGAGGAAATACTAAGAAGAAACGGTATACTAAAAGCCTTAACTACCTTTAGGAGCTATAACGACCGGATCTATAAAGACCTAAAAAGGGCGGAGGTAAGTATAGCTATATAACTACGCTCTAAACACATCGGTCTAAGAGCCTACCTATACTAGAGAAGAGTCCTAGGGGTAGAAAATAAAGCTTACTAGTACGGCTACTTATCTTAAAACCCTAAATATATACTACTAGTATACGAACGATAGAGGAAAGGGAGGAGCGAGTAGAGATACTAAGTAAAGGAGAGGGAATATAATAAGATTATTATAAATAAAGAAGATATTAGAAGAATTATAAGATAGATTATTAGGGCGGGATACCTTAAATAGTACGCCCTAGCCTAAGAAATAGAGGAGTAGATAGAGAGAAGGGGAGCGGAGAGGAAGGGGATTAAAGAGGAGGGGGTATTAGGGTAGTAGGTAAGGTAGTTAGAGGGTAATACTATAATACTAATATACCCTAGAGGAAGTAAAACCGAAAGATAATAGAAGGTAAGAATTAACGAGGGTAAAAGGGAGAGGTCTTTACTAGCTAGCCTAGTTTCCTTCTTATAGAATAAATAGCTTTAGACCTACATAGGCCGATAGGCACCAAAATAGGCAAATGAAAGATCTATCTATCGATCTATATATATATATAGTGTTATCTTCTTACCTTAGCCTCTTCTTTAGGCCTTAGATAGTTACTCTTTATATCTATTTAACCTATTAGGTAATAAACCTATTCGGGGTATCTGCCCTAGCGTCTCTAGCTTTTTAGAAGGCCTTCATTCTCTCTAGGTATTCTTTTACCTATAACGGGTATTTCTTTATATAGTAGGTATATCGAACTTTATCCTTTATTAATTTATATTCTTTACTTAAGGAGTTTTCTGAATAGATAGAGTATATACTACCTACCTAAGTATACTTCACGGCTATATATCTTTATCTATAGTATTTAAAATATTAGAGGATCCCACACCTACTTAATAGATTTCTATATCTATTCTCTCGTAGTCCTAGAATCGGCCTTAGTTAAGTACTATATTTGCTTATAATATATTAGCTACTTATAGGATAATAGAGGACTCCTTCTCAGCGTCGTCTATCTTCTTTTTAAGCCATGTTACCTTTATAATCTATAATCCTACGTATATAGCTTACTTTTACTTAGTAAGTTAGATAATATTCTCTTCCGGTCTAAAGGTTCTAGTTATACTATAGGCGACAACTATAAACTATTAGCATAAGACCTTTACTTTCTTACCTATCTTTGTTATCTAGTCTTTCTAGCTCTCTAATCTCTTCTTGTCTTACTTCTAGGTAGTAAAGAGCCTTACTATCCCTAGCCCGTTACGTTTTGCTCTAACGATTTCCTTTATACCGATTATTTAGATAATCTCTTTTCCCGTCTTTCCTTAAACCTCTTACTATTCTTAGG
>LFZN01000278.1:0-46616 GCA_001578235.1 Pseudocercospora eumusae | reverse complement strand
ATTATACTCTACGTCCGTCGTAGCCGGGGATCTAGGAACCTATAACCTACCCTTATAGCGTAGTAGGTTAGCTTAGTCTACGGAGTAGTCTCCTATCTAGATCTTTACCTTAATTCTCTTCGGTAACGAGCGGTCTCCGCTTTAGACCGCCCGCTTTACGGCTTAGTAGATAGTATCCTTCTCGATAGTTAAACCCTAAAGCTCGTTAAGTTCCCCTTCTTAGAAAGGCCCTACTCCTCCTACTAGGTCTAGGGCGGAACCCGATTCGGACTTAGTAGGGTTCTCGAGGAGGGTCTCCGGCTCGACGCTAGTAGGGTATATTAGTACTAGCCCTACCTAGCTAGTACCCTAACCCTTAAGGTACTAGTATTTCTCCGACGTAAGAGGCTCGGACTTTACTAAGATACGGGTAGAATATATCCGTACTTAACCGGGCTAACCCTTAGTACTAGAGGGCTCTAAGAACCTTCGAAACCGAGATAACTTATCGTCTACTCCTAACGTATCTTACTCTCTCCTAAATAAGGTATCCGGAAGAACGGCTTCGCTCCCCGGTCGATAAACTAAGGTAAACTAGAACTTAGTAAGAGTCTCCTACTACCTAATCTAGCGTTCGGAAAGCTACCTCTTTACTATAAAGTATTCTAAGTTCTTATAGTCCGTCTAAATCGTAAAGGGCCTATACGCTTTTAGCTCGGACTCCTAGAATTTAATATAGGATACTACGGCTAATATTTCCTTATCGTAGATATCGTAGTTAATTTCTACCTTATTTAGCTTCTAAGAGAAGAAGCCTACTAGCCGACGGACTCCGTCCTTTTCTTAGATAAGAGCGCCTCCTATCGCGAACCTACTATAGTCCGTCTCTAGAAAGGTAGGGAGAGTCGGATCCTACTAAGTAAGTACCGGTACCTAGTAGAACTTATCCTTTAGTAACTTAAAAGCCTCTTCCTCCGCTTCCTCCTAGGAGAACGGTACTCCTTTACCGGTAAGCGCCGTTAAGGGTACGGCGATCTTAGAGTAGTTAGGGATAAATATCCGGTAGTAGTTCGTAAATCCGAGGAAACGTCGTACCTCCTTCTACGTTTTAGGGGCCGCCTATTTCTAAACGGCCTCTACCTTCTCTAGATCTACCGATACGCCGACTCCGTCGGTATATATAATATATCCGAGATACTTAACCTTTTTCTTTATAAACTCGTACTTACCTAGGTCGAGGTATAGGCCTCCTACCTATAACTTACGTAGTACGGCCCGTACTCGGCGGAAGTAGTCCTCTCTCGTACCGTTCGAATAGATTAGTACGTCGTCTATATAGGCGGAGGCGTCGTCGTCGAGGTACTTCCTTAAGAGTAGATTAATATACCGCTAGAAAGTCGCTAGTACCCCGGACAAACTAAACGGGTATACTAACTATTCGAACGAGCCGAACCTTATACGAAATACGGTCTTATACTCGTACCCCTCTACTATCCTAATCTAGTAGAAGGTAGATATAACGTCGACCTTCGTAAGCTACTTAGCTCCTATTAGGTTTCGTAAGGTTTCTAGTATTAACGGTAGTAGATACCGATCCTACTTAGTAAGGGCGTTTATCGCTCTAAAATCGTAGTAGAAACGTAGACTACCCCCCGGTTTCCCTACGAAAAGTACCGGAGCTATAGCTTCTAAGTTCGTAGGCCGGATAAATCCCTTCTATAGTAACTCGTCGAGGGTCTTTCGTAACACGAGTAACTCCTACTTCGATATCCTATATAGCGGCTTATAGAGTAGTTCTAGTTAGGAACTATTTAGTTTCTCTCGGAGTTCGATCCTATAATCGATTCCTAGATAGTAAGAGGGGAGTTTCTCCGCTTCCTAGCGATAAAAGAGCGGAGCGAGGTCTCGAACCTCTAGCGGTAGTTACTTCTATAACTCTTCTATTATAGGATACTCTTTTATCTTTAAGGCCTTCTCGATATCCGCCGAAATAGCGGCTACTATCTTCGTTAATAGAACGTCTTTAATATCCTCGTAGTTATACCCCTCCCTTATCTACTTCTTCGCCCTTCTATAGTAAAACCGTCGTTTTTCGGGCGCTATCCGTACTTAATTATATACTTTCTACGGGTTCCCGAGGATTATCGGGAATACTAACCCGGGGACTACGTACGCGTAGACGGTCTATTAGAAACCGCCTAAATCTATACGGAGTACGACTACTCCCTTAATCTTCGTATCCCTTATAGTAGAGGTTACTCCTTTTACTTCTCGGACCTCGCGCGTAATAAAGGGTAACCTAAGTCCTTTTACGAGGTTCGTATTAATTATAGTATAATATTAATAACCTTTATCGATAAGAGCGTATATTCCGACGTTTTATTCGAGGACTACGTTAGTATATATAAGGTTCCCGTTTATTCCTCCCTTTACTTACTCCTATCTTCGTATTAATACTTCTTCTACTCTCGGCTCCTAACTCTAAGCGAGAGTTACTCTTTTCCCGAGTTATAGCTTCCGTAGTCCGATACCTCTTAGTCGTTCTCTAATAACGGCGCTATAACTATAGCGTTAATAGTCGTAGGCTTAACCGCTAGCGCGTATAGGTAGCTAGAGACTCGGTAACCGTTACTTCCGTAACGGAAATAGAGCCCTTTCTCTCGACGTTTCTCTCTCTCGGAGGTATCGACCTACTTTACCCTTTATCGAACTCCGCCTTACTTCTACTTATCTCCTTTCCCTTTCGCGCGGTAACTATTAGTTCGTGTAGTATTTATAATAATATCGCTATCGCTATCTTTCTACGCGCCGGTAACCGCCGGTAGTAGGACTAACTACGCCGCTTCCTTTACGGCCTTCTTACCCTTATTCCTCTTCTACTATTCGTAAGCTACTTTAAACTCGTTAGTAGTCTCGTACTTCGTTATAAGGCGCTCGACTTCCGCTCTATAGTCTACGTACTTCGTCGTATAGGGAGCGGAGATCGTCGTTCTACGGACGACATCTAAAAAGCTATACTATAGGTAGCTAATCTTAGTCGAGTCTTCCTATAGGTAACCGCCCGCATTAATAATAAGAGCGTCTNTATTCCTCTTCTACTATTCGTAAGCTACCTTAAACTCGTCGGTAGTCTCGTACTTCGTTATAAGGCGCTCGACTTCCGCTCTATAGTCTACGTACTTCGTCGTATAGGGAGCGGAGATCGTCGTTCTACGGACGACATCTAAAAAGCTATACTATAGGTAGCTAATCTTAGTCGAGTCTTCTTATAGGTAACCGCCCGCATTAATAATAAGAGCGTCTACTTCTAGCTAGTATTCCTACTAAGGTTACCCCTCGACGTACTTTAACGTTATAAGCTTATTAAGAGCCTTAGCGGCTAAGTTAGGGTCCGTAAAGACTCGAGCGATCTCCTCGATAAAGAGCGTAGGGTCCTTATATAGTAGCGTAACCCCGACCTCCTAGTAGTAACGTATGCGGCTCCTTCCTTTAATATAGAGGGAGTCGTAAATAGTATTCTAATAGTAACTAGTAGGGAGCTTAGGGTTTAACTCGGAACGTACCGAGTAAGAGCTCCGTAACTTAATAAGAAAATCTTAGAAAGTCTCCGGTTTACCGTCCTAGGTAGGCGGCTTCTATTCCCTAGGGGCCGTAGCATTCTAGGCGGGTAAGGTAGCGAGGGTCTAGATAAGGTTTCGTAGGAGGCTATTCGTAGAGGCCTCCCCCTTATCGCTAATAACGGACTCCGGCCTAATAGCGGCGGCCTAAGCTCGAATAATAGCGGCTAACTCCGCTTTTAACTACTACTAACGAGTATATACACGTTCTATAGCTACCCGTACCTACTTATCCGAATTCCCTAAAGTACGACTAGAGTCCCCGGCTACCGATGTAACTAAGGCTAACTCCGGAGTATTCGTAGGGTAATCCGCTAGTTATTCTATAGTAAATTAATCGAACCTAATGTTACGGGAGAGCTACGTATATACTAAGGCTTAAAGTGGTATTTAATAGGTTCGATAAAGAAGGAAGGAAGGTCCTAGACGAGGACCGCTATAAAAGAGGTAGGCTACGGTACCGCGGGAAAGCTAAGCCATCGCATAGGCCTAAGGCTTTAGGCCTATGCTAAGCCTAGGGTCTCACCCTTCACAGTAAATAATCGATTTAGAATAGAGCTTATAATATATAATATATAACCTTTACCGCTATATATAGTAAAACGCGATTAAAAAACCGGCGCGCGGTATATAGATTAGCAGCAAGCTAACTATTACTAGACAATAGGGTTCAATTATTATAAATCTATACTTTACGACTCCTTTATCTTTCTCTCCTTCTATCTACTTCCTTCTCTATAGATATAGACCTATATATAGTATAAAGTAGGATACGACATAGGAAACTATATAGGATACTATCTATATATAATACGATATAAGTAATAAGATACGATTTTTAGAGAAAAAAAAATAAAAAAAAGAGCCTCTCACATACCCGCTAAGGCCGACCGCTATACTCTCAACTGCGCTAATTATTAAGCTTAGTATTAAGTAACACGGCCGGAGGATTACAACACTACTATTAATAGTAGCCGGACACCCCTGCTCCCCCGGAGCGTTCCGGGGGCCCTTAATAGGTTCGAGTCGGTTTTTCACTTCTCTCCCCGTTAGTAGTATTTAATTGGCTAGAGGGGCTAAGATTTGGGTTCAATATGTATGCGAGGTAGGTGCGCCAAGAATGAGATGGCTCAGTTAGTAGAGGTCCAGTTCCCCCACACCGCTTTAAGCAGCGCCAAGCCGAAAATTTTCGAGGGTGGGTGACCATTACAAGCTGCCACCCTTGGAACGCTCGCGGTCCACAACACTTCCTAGTGTTTGTTGGACCATGATTAGCTAGAATTCCTTCCATAAGATATGCCAGCACATCATGTGCAGAGAGCTCAATTGCACACTCTCGATCTTCGTAAAGCAGGCTTAAAGGCAGCAGTTACTTGTCTTCGACTTTTGCTCGGTGATCTGGCGGTTTATACTCGCCTGTCTGCCTCTATGCCATATCTTCCCGGTCTCCTCCGTTAGAGCTCACCGGTCTACCGCTTGATCCAATCAGAGCGAACGCTGGCACGAGTACATGTGTACAAGTCGACTAGACAGCATCAATTCGGTATCGGCAGTCTCGTGCCGGGCCTTTAATTTAAAAATATTGTCTCACTGAGTGAATATGCTGCACTGATCGATGCTCTGCACTATGATAGCAATACCGACCCTTCTTTGTTCCCATGCTTGTCTATGATCCCGAGGATGAATATCTATGCTAATTTAGTAGAGGAGCCTCCAGAATATTGATACAGCATACCCCGACAATGTGCAGAGCGCTACACTATCGATTGAACATAATAATACATGGCAGACAGGTCACCGCCTCATCATATCTCGCATGAGATGATCAGACAAGTGTCTCGCGCCGCTGACTGAGGGGGCTCAGATCGAGCATCAAAGAGGGATTGCGCGTCCTGATGAGCGGTATCCGATCGTAGGTGTATCAGCGAAGGACATCTGAAAGGTGCCATTCCTCAAGAGTAGAAGGCAGAGATGGATGGCTTGCAGATCTCAGGCGGGATGACATCTCCGATGAACTAGTTGCCTCAGCTCGCGCCAAGCCAGTGAAACTGCTGTACCGTCGGGGCGGCTATGGTCCCTAAAGCCAGGCATTGCTTCGAGCTCCTCCAACGTTGGCGCTTTCATGCACTCTGCAGATGCATCGCCTAAGCTGAAAGTCCAGTACGCGATTTGCCTTGTTTCCCCGTCGAGCTGGCCGAGCAACGGTGGCATGAGTTCGTGACAGTCCGCCCCAGACGTCAGGCTGTCTTGCTTGCGCAATGAAAGCTGAGTCAGACTTGGTTCCAAGTATCGCTGTATGATCGACTAGGCGGACGGTCTTGCTCCACTAGCAAATTGCAGTGGGCCCTGGACTCTTGAT
The DNA here is from genome assembly GCA_001578235.1 of Pseudocercospora eumusae. Lineage (NCBI taxonomy): Eukaryota > Fungi > Ascomycota > Dothideomycetes > Mycosphaerellales > Mycosphaerellaceae > Pseudocercospora > Pseudocercospora eumusae. The sequence continues at coordinate 40,661 of LFZN01000278.1, read as the reverse complement.
GCTCGAATACAAGGTCCACAATGCTGCTACGAATCAGACCAGTATCGCCAGCCTTGTCGTAGTAGATCTCCAGTAGAGGATCCAGAGCGGTAGAAGACGTAGAATCAGTTCCATCGCCAATCGCCCCTCTGCCAGCCATTTCTCCTCGTACAAACTTCCGTCCAGGACACCAAGCTCACGCACGAGAGAGTCGAGGGTTCAAGGATGAGCGTCGAGAGGCGAAGAAGTCTTGTATAGCTGTGACGAGCCTGACTGTACTGGTTGATTAGTTGCGTAGAAGACTCTACAGACCGGTTGCAAGACTCGGTTGACTTTTGAGGCATCGGCTGGCTTTGGGAGGGTTTCATTTTCCCGCTGATGGATACGCCCTTCTCCCTCAGATTGGCGTCTGAAAGGAATCAGTCGATCAACTAGTTCTAGAGCCCATGTTGAGGAGTTGGGCTCAATTCCTAACATGGCCACGTGTCACAACATAGAGACGGCAGCCCTTCAAACCTGATGCTTCTCAAAAGATGACATGCAGCTCAGGGGCTAGTTCTAGCCCGATCATCTAGTTGGCTGGGAGATGCGTGCTACGACTTTCGCACAAGAGGGTAGAACTAGCATAGCTACAAGCGACATGCATAGCCAGCAGAATCATCGCATCCACCCGCCCTCGGTATCTTTTTGCTACAGGTAAAGAAGGCATGTATCGGCCCTGCTTTGACGGCAATCTTTGGTCTCCCCTTGTGCTCCAGATGCGATGCGGCTCTGCTTCGCACGTGGCCGCCTGTAGAACTAATGTAATGCTACATACGTTCTCAGCAGCTCCGATCAGCTATTTGCATCCGCAATGTCGGATCCGCAGAAGAATTGGAAATGGTCCGAATCACGTAAGGCCTGGTACACTGTTGATTCGAAAGGCCACAGAAGATATGTATCGAGGTCGGATTCTGGCAATCCTGGAGGTCCCGGAGGCTCTTCATCACGACAAACCCAGCCCAGCGTGCCTTCGACTTCTCTGAACAGCTATGAGGGACCCAGTGGAATGTCAGAAATCGCTAATGCTTTGGGCCGTATGGACATTGCTTCGCCTTTTCAGGTCCGGAATGCAGATTTTTTCAGACAAGGCCGTGTATTTGCCACCGCACGACGAGATTATAGCAATAATCTTGACTCCCGTGCTACCGCTCTGCTTGAAATCCCTGCCGATCAGGACGCCACACATGGTTATAAAGGACCTGGCCAAATCTATGTAGTCATCAAACAAAACGCCGGAAGCATTGACCACGCTTACTGCTTATTGGTGAACACATACAACCGACTCGGGGTGGCGAAAGAGGGAGTCGTGAAAGCTGATCACGGCATAATTTACTCTGGCAGACAAGAGCCTCAACCGAGACAGAACGAGCTACCGGCTCGAGGGGAAGAAGGCATGTTTGACGTGGCTTTGAAAGTCAATATGGATCTGCCTTCACAAAAGCTCGATCCTATGTCGAGGATCGATTACAGGACGATACGGAGATTCCCCAAACATTTAGAAGTGCACAACTTAGGAGTAGTGCACGAGAACTCTATGGCATTTTTGACCGGGCAGTTACAGGCGGTACAGAGCCGGATCCGCCACGAGGCAGGTGAGACTGACGGCGATAGCGGAGACGCAGACGAAGGAAGGGATGAAGGCAGTGCCGATCGGTCACGATTTGCTATCCAGAGCCAACAGGCCAAAAATGGTTATCGTATCCTACGGGCGCAAGGTTCTACCAAAAATCAGGCTGTTCAGAGCCTTGCCGCGATGTTGAGGCAGCAGAACACTGATCTTTCCCCAGAGGATGCAATGGCGCAAGTCCTGGGACGACTGCGATATCCTCCTGATCCAGTTGAAATCTAGCAATTGCTCGAGCTCTTTTCATGGACTCAACTTCTCCCGGACACTTTGGAGTGAGAACTCAGCAGTCGCAAGTACTCCCGTCCATTAGCATCGACTGCTCTTATACGTGGATACTGCCCTTGGCCCTTGGTCCTCAAAGGCCGAGTTCAGCATCGAAGACAACCCTGATTGATCAGAAGCTGATATTGGCGTGTGGCGCTGGTAATGGTTTTCGGACATTGATTTATTCAGCCGAGTATCCCATTACATTTCTTCATATTTTGTTTCAAGCGCGAGCAGGATGTTGCTCAGCTGTTGCTGTCATGATCTTGCATGGCCTAGCAGTTTGAAGCGTCAACGGGGAGTTTTTTTCTTGGTTATGTTATTCAACTACATATCCTGAACCACGGTATCATGACAAATTCAATACTGCACTGCTATGTTGTAACTGAATGCGAGGATGCTTCTAATAAGCTAATTTGTCGCCATTATTGTGATACCGCTCTGTCTGTCACCTCAAGCTGCCGCATATGTAACGTCACTTCCTGTGATTCGATCTGCGGTCGATATTCTGGTAGATTACGCTCAGTGCTCTCGATGCTGGCACTTTCTGAATCATTTTCGATCGCCGTTCTTCGCCCGGGCATTATACCAAGAGCGCCGAGACCGTTTGGGGTCCTTGTCCATACGAATTTGGTCTGGATGAGCAAATCCGGGACCGAACGACTGTGAATCATCCCGACGCTCCGAGCTTTGACATTGTGCTCGATTGTATAAACTTTGCTATAATGGATTCGAGATTTGGCTGCCAACTTCTCGGTCGGAGTATCTGGGTCCACCCTAATAGGTACCTCAACCATGGGCAATTCGTTTCTGGTTGGAAGTTCGTCGACGTCTGGCTCCGGTGGTCTTGCACCTATGTACACGATACCGTGATCAGCTTTATTAACACCTTGCTTCGACACGCCTTTGTTGCCATAAGACATGATTGGTCTATCTCAGTCAGCAGAATTACGAACAGACAAGAGATTTGCTCACATGGCAAGACAATGTCGCTCTGCTTCGCCAATTACAATGAACCTCCTGACCTTCTGGTGCAGCCAATCATTGTATAAGCCTTTGAACGTGAATTGACTGCTTTCAGACAGGCGCTCATCCCCAAGCGGTTCGGTCCAGAGGATCATGAAAACCTGCCCGTGTATGTCAGTAAGCCAGTAACCTGAGACACCTATGAATCGCGTACTCTTCCAATCCGGAAAAATTTCTTCGGGCTCCGTTGTTGCTTGAACGCTTTTGAAGTCAGATATGATCATCTGAGAAGATGGCATGATGGCCATGCGGACTCACTATCGTATAGTGCTTTTGTGATTACATGCTCATCACCCCTTGAGCTGTTGGCCGTCACAGGAGCCCTCGCTTGATTGACTCGCTGGTCTGCCGCGGAAGGTCTGCGTGATGGCACAGGGCTGTTGCCAGACGCGTTGGCCGACATTGGCCATCGCAACATAGGTTGCATTCTTGTGCCAGTCTGGTAGAGATGTGGTAACAGTCCAAACGCAGGATCTTGTCTTGGTTCGTTAAACGCAGGCGGAACGTAGTAGGTTCGTGGAGTGGCCATTCCTGGGGATGGGGGCACTCCATATGTGCTATCATAGTGGTAATTACTGCCATTGCTATTCAGACCATGGTTAGCGTTGGTGCGACAGTGTTTGCAATGACACTCACTGGTGATTGCTCTCAGGGCGCTCTGAAACCGGTGTCTGATGCACTTGATGCTGATAATTTGTATATCTTGCAGGACGATCTGTTAGTCGGGGCTGATACTTCGCATCGGACTGGGGGCTTTTTACCCTTGAGATGTAGCATGGCCTCGGCCAGCCTGACTTGTCCTATCCGGCTCGCAATGGAATGCCTCAGCGCAGCCGATAAGTTCTTGAAGCACCAGCCAAGAATTGATTCTAGTGTGATCGACGCTTAAGGGTCGGCTCAAGCTGGCTCGGTGTAACAACTCATCCATGGTGCTAGGTCTTCCATGTGTGCAATACTCTGGAAATGTCATGCCCGTTGCAGGATCATGTCCCAACGTTTCTATGAGGGCGTGAGCGATGATAGCAAAACCAGGTCGAGCCAGAAGACTCTCTGTTGTTGAGTCTGCCATGCTCTAAGGCCTATTCCCTGGTCGTGTATAGGACCACGTTCTAGGACAGAACTCATATATATGGCCAATAGTGCGAACGGTCCAAGGCAGCTGCAAGGTGGCAGTGTTCTACAGTCTGCACTCCTCCATCCTTCGCTCCGCGTTGGCAGCGGAGTATTGGCTCGCTTGTCCGCGACGTGTACGGAGTACGTGTAAGACTGTAAGTGAATAATGTGTGGCTGAGTGCTCGAATTTTGTCACCCTGCACCATGCAATCTGCCTGTGAGGCTGCGAAGAACTACGGGAAGGACTCTCATCAATCTCCTCCTCACAGACTACACAGACGACTTTCACATGCGAAAGCTTGGAACACTTGCACTAGTGGCTTCACATGAGATGCGCATGGATGACGAGCGTCCATAGTGTGCAGAAATCCTCCAGTCCGTTTGGCCTCGTGTTGCATGTGGCAAATAGCAGCCTGCTTGAGATGCTCTTTCACCGATAACCACGTCCGATGCGAAATCTGTGCACGATGGAGCGCGACACGACGACCAAGCCAGATCAGTATTATTTAAGAATCGCCAAAACTCGCGACCAGGCCCTCCAACTGAGGCTCAAAGTGCAACACAGCCATGGAAAGATTAAACATTGTATGAGACACTTTGACCAGTCTCGAGACGCCTTCATGGCCGCAATACGGGACACCGGCGCACTTCGAGATCTCCAATTCGAATCCTTGAAGCTTCTCGAGGATCAACTAATAATGGATAGCGAGGCGCTCAAAGAAGCCGTGGAAGAACTTAGGGCAGTGCATTACGACTTAAGCAGTCTCGACTTCGACCTATTCTGTGAAGAGCAGAAGCAGCATGGTGCTCAGAATTTTCTGGACCGATTGCTCGATTCTGGCCAAGTCGCACCATCTACTATCGAAAGTATGACCGTGGCCCCAAATGCTGCTGCGGAAGAAAGTCGCTTCCATCCCCTTCTCGAAGAATACTTTGACGCTTTGGGTGACAGGTCGTTATTGAGGGAACGTCTGGAGTTGGAGCTTCCGCAAGAACACGGAGAGAAGAGACTGCAACGTGAACGACTGGTAGATCAAGAGAAAACACCTTCCCAGAGCGAGTCGGAATTTGAGGTCGAACTGGAAAAGGAACGGAAAGACTTGGAGGTCGAACTGGAGCAACTGAATAACAGAGTTGCGGAGCTATTTAAGGCCTGCCTGGACGCTGGCCTCGATCCAGATCCATCGAAATATGCGCGTCAAAGCGACAACGGATCCACTATCAGCAAGCATGAGGGCAAGATAGAACACTGGCTTGGACAAATGGACGATCCAGGTGAGAACTCCACGGGATCGATAGACGAAGAATCTTGGGCTGGCGTTGGGACTCAGTCCTCGATAGCTCATGGGTCGTTTGCCACGTTCGATGCCCGTTCAAACACGTTGTCCGACGGCGAAGAACATCGTCAGCCCCTGGACATATTTCATGCACACAAAAGTCAGGGACGCCGCTCGAATGGAGAATTGAACCACGATTTCCATTTCGAGGACTCTGCTGATCTTAACAGGAGCATTAGTCCATAAGAGCATTTGATTGGCACCTCAACTCGCTCAATCGCAAAACTACCTGATAATGAATCTACAACTATATCATGGCTGGATAACGCGCGTTCTTCTTCTTCCAAAATCCAACTTGTCTACCGCAACCACCATGCTATTGTGAGCATGGATGAGGGTCGATCAATAGGATGATCATTGGCTCATTCATCACGACAGTTATTATCGCAGCGCGCAATGGCCCTCGTGTATTTTGCGTGCAGCTTGAAGCACCGCACTGGTCTCCCGATGTCCAAAAATCCGCCATCTTTCTCGTAATTTTTCATGCACTGCGCAGCGTTCAGCATTGGGGAACGGGTATCTCGTCGTCTTCTCGAAAATTATGGATAGCCTCAATTGGGAAACCCATGTCCCGAGCCCAACCAAGTGCAGCTGGACATGATGGTACAAATGCCAACAGCGCTCCTGCGATTTCCGATTCGAGCCGGGAGATCGACCACTCCGTTGATGTGACCTTCTTCTCGAGATCAACTACCAACTCAGACTTGGCTGATAATGCTCTACCATCTTGAAGCAGTTGCATTTTGGTGACTGCTATTGTGTCACTGTCCACCCTTGCCTCTGTTTCAACATCGCAACATATCTTGACCACAGAAGATTCAAAAAATTGCCGTCCCCGGAGGTACTCCCGCATGGCATGGATCCTTTCAGCTTGAAGCTGAAACAATTTGGTACGGTGATGACCGAGTTGCCTGAAGAGTGCTGTCAAAATCTGCCGTGGTTCTTGCTGGCTGTTGCCCGCGCCATTAGGCTCGGCATGTCTCGATTGGCTTTGTACAACAACGGGTTGATTTGACGATGGTCTGGAAGGATTGGTTCGAGTCATGGCTGCGGCTTGGGACCTCTGACGAGGTTTAGACTGCGGAGTATGAACTTCCGCCGATGAACAATGGCAAAGTGATGGAAGATGGTTCGGCAAACGTGGGTCTAGTCCTGCTACAGAGGAAATCGGCGGATCAGCATACGCCTTTGAATTGCGCGCGACGTGCCGCAGAAAACAGATTGAACAGGTGGATTACAGTACAAGGCGGTCTAGTTCAGATGGTGCCCGGACACCATCCTGATTCATCTATCACTCTTGGCACTCAAGCATCAGCGCATTGACTCGGAACAGCGTTCAACCTCGCATTTCTGAGACTAAAGCAACTTCCGGCGAGACTTCAGCCTTGATACTGGTTTCTCAAATGCAGGCGGCATGACTGCATGCTCGGAACCTTCTGCCTTCCCGAGTCGGTGTGACGTGACATTATGCAAAGAAGATCTTGACTTCATCAGCTACCCAAGTGCTTTTTCTACTGAGACAGCAATAACCAGTAGCACAGTGGCTGTTCCAAATGGTCTTGAGAACCCGTGCCGAATTTCTTCTTCAAGTTGCTGATCGCCGTCTTAGGATCACGCCAGACCAATCATTCATTGCGAGAAGCCTCACTGAATATTAGACGGAGACAATGTATCTCGCCTCGCAAATAGTTAGGATTATGTACGTGACTTCATTCATGTGAGATGACAAGGTCTGTATCGGTCACACGAAATTAACATACGTCTTGCTGACCTTGGACCACATCCATGTGCCAGTCACATGTACGTCCACTGTAAGCTACCACATACCAAAACCATGAACGCTCTCACAGGGCTCTAGATACGTAGCGTCGTAGCGTGTGAAGTGAATGCGTTGATGTGGTCACTGCCTCTCAAGTCAGGCTGAAAGCCATTAAGTAGCCGTACGTATCATGCGAAGGCTTTCGCATGAACATCCAACATACACAATGAGAGAAATGACTCGCCCTTTTGGGTCCATACAGGGTGACTGCATCGCCTGTCACAAAGGACAACAGTCGGGAAGATAGCCGACTGCTACGACGCATTAAAGCTTGGAACTTCAGTGCACAGTGACTAGCTGTACCATCCGAGTCTCAGAAAGGTTTGGTTCTCATCGGGAGAGATTGTGTAAGTGCACCATCGTGTGTGTACCACCTTCAAGCTTGCCCCATGGGACATGAGAAGTTGAAAAAAAAAACACTTGTGTTGCACAGCGCTGCCATACTAGTTCACCGAGGTCAAATCACAGGCCTACAACTTTACCGTATGTGCACATGTCGTCCAGTTCCCCCCATCGTGCTGTCTTTGGATGAGATACGTGGACCTTTCATTGACGGATACCAGTCTTTAGATCAACAGTAGTTTCGACCGTGTCATTCAGACAGAACACGCTTGTTCCACTAAAAGATAGCGTCAGCGTAGGAAGTTCTTAGTTAACATGGCCGTCATCGAACTCGTCCTTCTTAAGCTGGGCTATCGATCGAGCGATGTGAGACCGGAATTCGCATGTCATAGCACTTCTACATTGACCTGTGCCAAGATTTGTGCCATTACATCTAGTCGACTGCTAATGCTTAGGGGATTGTATACGGAGTAAATGAGGTAGATACAAGTGTGTCAGTGTCTGCGTGGCTGCGGCACACATCATGTAGTACCTACCACATCTTCACTTCGTCTGAGACAATACAAATACTCTCATCGGAGCTTTAACAAGGATGGGAAGACCTCGATAGTGTAATATCTGACATTAAATCTGCGTCGTGTGTATACTGACGTTATCCAGATACGTAGAATGAAGAGTGAAAATATAGATTCAGACCAAAGAAGATGTATGTCGCATAAAGATGGCCTGATTCGTCATTACGCGCAGTCGTCAGGCACGCTTTCATCAGCATTGCCTAGCCACGAATCCACTTTCGATATTCCTTCAATATCATGGGGACTTCTCGCAGGCTTGCCCGGAAATTGAGCTGCCAATGTCGTTTCGTCAAGATCGTCATCGGATACTGCGTCTAGACTTCCGTCATCTGCTGGGGCGCCATACGCGTCAAGATCAATGCTCTGCTCCTCGCACTGGCGCCTCAAGTGATCGAGTTCGGCTCGCATCTCAGCCAGCTGAGACTCCAGGTCAAGGCGATCTCTAACATGTCTAGCTTCGAATTCCTCGTCTGGCGTGGTCGGTTCTCTTTCTTGGTCACGGAGCAGGTCTCTTTGCAATTCCGCATCATGATAGTCTCTTTCCAAGTCCATCAGATGCTGCTCGAGGGCGTAAAGCTCTCCAGACTTTTGGAAGAACACCCTGGCAATCTCTGGTACAACTTCTGAGGCGACGGATGAAGTGTCGTCTACGGAATCTCTCTCGGCGGCTGAGTCGACGGCGGCTTGGTCGCCAGAGATCTCAAATACGAGGGCTTTGACTGCGGACAACAATTTCGTTTCAAGGCGAGCTATGTGTTCTTGTTTCGAGTCGAGCTCATTCTCCAACTGCGAAAGTTTGGTTCTTCGATTCAGAAATCGCTCCCAATCCTCAGAAAGCTGTGATCGCTCATCATCTACTTGCTCTGGAAGCTTGCTCTGGATGAAAGCCGGCGACGATAGATGTTGGATTGATGTGTCCACAAATCTAAGCGCCTCTCGTTCTTCTTGCATAGCTTGACTCCGTTGAGCCTTCAAGAGTCTACATTCAGCCTGACGAGTAGAAAGAGCTCGTTGAAGTCGTAACAGATCTCTGCTAGCTTCCAACCAAGCTGGTCGTTCGACCATCACTGGATCGTTGGTAATGTCATGCGCGAGGTTTGCTTTCCTCGCTTGGCCTATGTCGTGGTGTTGAGCCGAGATGGTAGCCTCCTTGGCTGAGGCGGGTACATTGTGCCGCTTAGTCCACGGGAGATAGCTGATGAAGTATTCTGTCCAAGTAGGTACTTTCGCCGGAGGATCATTTTTGCTTGTTTCGAGAGAATAGTCGGGGCTGCGAGCTTGGTATTGCAGCATAGTACGACATCTGCAAAGCTGACAGTCTTTCAAGCCTCCACTTTCATGTGATCAATGGGGAGGGTTTCTGTTTGAGCCAGCGCAGTCTTGAGCGGGGTCAGTCTAACAGGACTCTGAAGGAGCTCTGCGGCTCTGCGGGATATCAAGTAGATATGTATGTTGTCTTGTCGAAGGCCCCTGGAGGATGTGAAGGATATGCTCTGTCAAAAGTATTAGCTACGTTGCAGGAATAAGCGCAGCCAATAATTTTCACGCTGGCGTGGCCTAGGCACCACATATCCGAACTATCCCGTGAAGGCAAACATCGCGTGAGCGACAACAAGACATCAGTAAGGCTGGACACTCGCCAGCCTGCAAGTGCGAATCAACGGCCAGAGAGACACACCATAATTGCCCCTGACCCTTGGGGGAGAACACGTTCTGCCTGTCGTGCTAGCCGATGCATGTACTGTATACTTAACAACATGGAGCTCCTTTATTCGAGCTCTTTGAGCTGCACAACACTTTCTCTGTGCAGCAGCCGTGATGGCTTCGTCTCGGAGTCAGTACGAGTACGACTCACAGCAACAAGCTCCCTTTGTTACGAACCCCGATGGGTCAAGGACGTACTTTGACGAGAGATCCGGGGACACCTTCAAGATCATCCAAGGCGCGCGACTCTACCACGAGAAAGCTACGAACAGGTTTTATTATCTGGATTCCACATGGCGAAAGATTTACTATGATGCCGCAAGTCAGTCGAGTCAACAGGCCACAAGTCAAGGCACAATTCGCACAGCGGTTGGATATGATGAAAGAACAGGAGTCCAGACCATTTTTTCGACTGGTGCAGCGAAAGACATTACCGAACCTGCTGCTTTCCGCCTAGGAGTGTCATCCTCAAAGCTGATACTCGGCACGGACACGGGCGATGAGGAAAAGGCAGATCCTAGTACGCCTATGGCTGTAGAGTCCAGACTCACCCGTCAAAGGCACTAACGAGTCCAGGCTATGCCAGAAAGCAAAGCTCCTACTTCATAGTTGGCAGAGTATGTTGCCCCAGGCCGCCAGAAGTATCGCTGACATATCTTCAATCAGGTAATTGAACTCCTGTGGGTCGAACCTCGCGGAGAGACCGCCCCACCTTCAATGATTACTCGGGCCAGCAATCTCGAAGATATAGGCCACATCAAGAAACGCAGGTTCGTGCTGCTAATAACTGGCCACAAACATAGCACTGCTCTGTGAGTTCCGCGGCCCAAGTCTTCTATTGTAATTACTGATCAATTTTAGCGGAATTTTCACATATAACGGCCAAGGTGTCGGGAAGCCTGGCGTTAGGAAGTCCGACCACTGCATCATCTATGATGGAAGGCTCCGAAACACTGCGCCAGGACCGATGCCCACCGAACTTCCGCAAAGAGAAGAAAGCCCGATGAGGCCAACGAAGATCCGCGTTGACCTCAACAACAATGTCAGCTGGCATCCGACCTCGCGGATCAATCTAGCCAAGGCATATACGATCGAACACAATGTCAAAGTGAAGGACATCGGCATGATTCATCCTCATTCGATTGATAACCTCATGGCCATGTACTGGCAAGTTCAGATCGAAAATACATCGCAAGCAGACGAGAGATATCTCACCATATACCAACGCGCAATAGATGCGATGCGGAGACCTCGTGCGGATAGTCGGGCAGATACAAGTTGAAGTCCTGGACAGTTGGTTTAGAACACGTACGGCATGCGGCTGGGCACATCATACCTGGTCGCATATGATTCATCGACATGGTTACGATCACACAGGCGTTGGGATCTGTTCGCTTTCACAGCTTCGTCGTCTCAGAAGTCAGCATACGTACAAAGCTGCAACTTTCAGCTCATTCCAGCTCCTTGGCGGATATGCCGCCAACATTATCTTTTTCTGGATCGTGCTATTCGTGTATGGAGATCCGATGAACGATGAATGTCGGCAGGTGATTGCGGGTCCTTGCGAACTAGGCAGACTACAAGTACTCGTTCTGGCAAGGCTGATCAAAAGTACAATAGTAGATCCTATTAGGTTAATGCAGGGCCACAACGATGAATTTTGCAGAGCTGCGACTCCTTCCCAACCTCAGAGATATTCCACCTTCCGTTATGGACGACGCTGGAGGTCAGCAGAAAAAACCATCGATATTCCCGTGTGTGTAAAATAGTGTTTGAGTGTAGATATTCGTGCAGCAGTGAGGATTGTACACAGCTTCTGGTCGGATCCACGCCGTGGGCTAGACATCCTTTCGTAGTGGTTCGACTCCACGAAAGTCGAGCACCACAACTTGCGTTTCATCGTGCTGTGCATCTTCAGGGGCAATCCTACCCCGGAGCAGTCCTGATAGCCAGATTCAGAGTCAAGCCTTCGGAACCCTTCCCATTCGTTGCTTCGACCATATCTCTTCTCCGCTGCGTATCGATATCGATATCGGATGAGCAAGTTTTTGAGCCCATCCATTCCTTCTCATCTTCGGAAGACCACCAATCTCCCGAGGCGATGGGGGTCGCGAACGACGATATCGAGGTTGGAGCCGGAACATGGAATTAGCCACCGGCCCTTGAAGAACGGGGGTTTCCGGTTGTGATATCTATGACTTTGAGATGTGTCGTTCATTGGGGAGTTTCTTGTGAGCAGCTTGCCAGCGTTTCGTGAGATTCGCGATGCCGGTTTCTGTCTTGCTGTCGGGGTACATTGTGTCGACGAAGGCGTGTTCTTGAGGATGCCACGAGGATGCGTAGATGCGTAGATGCGTGCCATTTCTGGGATGTCAGTTTCTTCTACTGAGAGGAGTTGGGGGTTAGACATTTTGGCGAAGAGAATTGTTGTCTGTGTTGCGCTGGTTGAGGGACATGGTTGAGCTTTTGATTGGAAGTGTATCTTGGCATCAGAATTGGTGCTGTCCATTTAGGATATTGCTCGGTCATCGCCGGGATTGAAGAGCTGCGTAGTTAGCTCGAGCTGACGAACTATGGACAGGATGGAGCAGCAATAGCACTCGGGCGCTCCAGCCTTGCATTACAGAGTTGAGGCCGATTCGGCTCACGGCTACGTGATGCGGCCAGTACCTTATTTCTTGCCTCTTCCTCTGGCATTGAAGCTCTTCAGTGGATCCAGCCCTTTGCCCTTCGCAAGCCTACCCTTTCCTCTTGCCTTATTAAACGCTCTCGCTTTTCGAATCTTGTTCTCCTTGTCTTTTCTGATGCCAACATACCCTACATCTTTTGCGACAGCTTGCTTGCCTCCTTGTGGCAGGAGGTAGTCCGGCACGTGCTTCAAATGAGGCTGTGCTCTCACAGCATGGGTCTCAGTGTCATGCCGCAAATGCTTCAAATCCTCTGGGTTCTCCTCGAAATGTCGCTTCAGCTTCTCACTCTTGATGAGCTCGTTCCTCAGCTCGTGTGTGCGAGCCTCTCGCACCGCGATCCGAGTGACTGCACGCAAAGCATCTGCCAAACGATATCGGAAGCCTTCCAATTTCGCCCAATCGAGTCCCCACTCCTTGACCTCAGCTCCCTTCTCAGCCTGTTTCTTGACGATCTTGGCAACGACTTCCTCATCTTTCTTGCATTGGTCGATACTCGTGGGCTTGTGCTTGCGATACGATTCTTTCGGCACCCAGAAGCTTAGCGCAATTCCTGCCTGCCCTGCTCTTGCCGTACGACCTATTCGGTGCGTGTATGACTTAGTCGATTGTGGTAGGTCGAAATTGAGAACGCAAGTAACGTTCTGGAAGTCGATACCGCGGGAAACGCCGTACTCGCGGTCGTTTCTCGATTTTCGCTGCTTCTTTGCTGGTCGTGATGTCGGTGTCTCGCCATCGTCCTTCTCAACATACTTTGCTTCTGCCTCTTTCTCAATCTCTTCATCTTCACGCTCGGCCTCCCGTCGTTTCTTCCTTTTACCACCCTCATTTCCCATCACTTCAGCCTCATCTGCAGCAATGATCGTATTGTAGACACCGCGATTGAATTCTTGGACAACGTGCAGCCGACTGTTGACAGGCAGCTCTGAGTTCAGCACACAAGAGCGTATGCCGAATTGCTCAAGAAATAGTTTCACACGGTAGCAGCGATCGATGTCTGCGACAAAGACAATGAACTTTCCCTTGATGAGTTGCAGCTTAAATATGGCGTAGAGCAACAAAAACTTCTCATCCTCGGCAGTTTTCACAGTGTACTGTGCGAGAGTCGGCTTCTCCTTCGCCTCTTCCGCCTTCAGATCCAGGATCTCAGGCTGCTGTGAGGATTCGGGGAAAAATAAGAGGCTCAACTTGTCCAATTGGTCAGACAGGGAAGCAGACACCATAATTTTCTGTACCCCAGCCGGAAGAGCGCTGGCAATGGCTTGCACATCATCGTTCTCTTCGTATCCCAGTATCAGGTCCGCCTCATCGATGATCAGATGCTTCAATGCGTCTAATTTCAGGACTTCTTGGTTGTAATATTGATTTGCTCTTCCTGGGGTTGCAATGACGATATCTGGCTGCTCCGACAACCTTGCTCTTGTCACATTTGCATCCTCACTCCTCGTTATATTCTCGACTCGAATCTCGTTTGCACAAAAAGATGTAATCTCTTTCAGCGCATTTGTGACCTGCGTCGCGAGCTCTTTTGTCGGAAGCAGGATTAGCACTGACGTGGACTTGGACTTTTTTGAGCTCGCTTTTCGCTGCAAGATGGCATGCACAGTGGGAAGAAGATATGCCAATGTCTTTCCCGAGCCTGTCTTCGCGCGCGCGAGCACATCTTGGCCCGAAAGTGCTAGAGGAATGGCTCGCGACTGTACGGGCGTTGGGGTGGTGAAGTTTTGCTTGCTGATGGCTTGGAGGAGGCGGGCATCGAGGTTTAAGCTGGCGAAGGCATTTGAGGAGGTCGTTGAAGTATTTTCTGTCTTCGATGGCTCCGGAACATCGTGCTCGTTCAATTTGCGCTTCATCGTGGGCAATACACAGCGGCGCTGGATGAGATGATGTTTGTTGAGAGTTCATTGTCTATGAAATTTTGGCCGAGATTCAGAGGATCGATTGCAGGGATACTCGGCTTCGGATCTCTTAGTTCTGTTCTAGCGCAAACCTTGCCCAGGGACGTCCCGTAGAATAGCATACACTATCATACGCACAATCTCTGGATTCCAACCTGCGCTTGAGCAAGCATGCACCCACCGCAGCAAGCCAGTGATCGAATGATTCTGTCTTCCCGATATCAAGAATCGTCGATTGCACAAACACGCCGCTACGACGCCAATGTTCGCCTTTGTTCACTTACAACGAGAATACCCACGACAGAGTTTGTGGGAACGAACGTCTTTTGCGCCTTCGAGAATGGCAAACCAACCTGCTTTGGTGACGATCAGTTAAGTACTTCCTCCAGTTCCCCTCCATGTCTGTTTTCTCTCCATCAGCTTCTGCAACCAAATCAATTGCCTCGTTTACCAAGAAATTCCCAACCTTACTGAAATCAACGATGACCTTTAACGACATGAGTGCAAACAGCACTCCTCCAGCCGAGGTGAAAGTGACCAAGCAGAACATTAGGACTGCTCTTCAGCCTATCTCAGCGGAAGCCATCAATTTCCATGATGATCTCTTCTACTGCGAGATTGCCAAGGTTGATCCAGCTTCCTTCCATTGGCTGGCGGAAAAGGACATCAAGCTGGCAGAAAAAGCCACCGCCGAATACGTCAAATCTCAAAACGACCTCATCTCTTTCGCGAAGATCAGCAATCGCAAATTTCTTGTCAAAGCGGAAAATGGTAAGAACTACGACAATGTCAAGCAGGCCGAATACAGTGCCATCGTTATCTGCTGGACGGGTAACGGTTTCCCTCCTGAAGAATTGTCAGGCGACAGCTTGGCCAAAGCGATTGAGTCACTAGGCTTTGGTAACTGTCTCTATTGCGATGACAAGTTCTGCAAAGCTTGGAACACTCAAACCCAGAAAGAGATAACAGGCCGCCGCTGGCATTGGACTAAGATCCTGCTTTTCGAGCGCAACAAGAAGCATGATGAGTTCATTGCTGAATTGAGCCCAACCCTCATAAATATCATTGGCAACTCCTATGATGGCATGTGCTTTCAGACTGCCCACATTCCAATGAAGGTGGCTGGCACGTCGAAGGTTCTCAATCTCACTTCTTGGTTGGAAAACCGACCAGCTGTCGAGGACAGAGTCAGCGATTCGATTGACGGCAAGATGTGGGAGGAAGTCACGACCGCTCTGCTTGCAAAGAAGTATAACCCCGACGACAAGGCTACGGTCGTTGTTCACGGTCATAAGTTCTTCGACTTGATCAACGATAAATCCATGAGCGGCGATCCTCATGGCCTGAGACTTTGTCAAGGCACCGAGCGTAGACTGGGTGCCACTTCGTCAAATGCTCTAGTCCTCTACGAAGGCATTTCCAACAAGCTATTCTTCAAACCAGACGGCACGGTGGCAGATTTCATGCTGGACTTCTTTGGTGATGGAAGAAAGCTCGAGAGGACGCTGCGATCATGTCTCGACGAAATGAACGAGGCCCTTGTCGGAAAGACTGTGCGCTTCCGCGTCAACGGCAGGTGGGAAGTCAGAAAGATCTCTGAAGTCACCACGAAGCGAGCAGCGACTTGCAGTCTCGATGATCCAGAGCTTCCTGCTCTCAACTTGGGGACCAGCCAGTATCACGAGTACATGCCACCCGAAAAGTGCTTTCTCGTGCCAGGTCAGTCGTTCAGGCGTCCAAAGACTCCTATACTGCAACGAGAGGTGGCTCTTTTTAGACGAACACAAACCAATCCAGCTGCTTGCGGCACATCTCTTGGCCAAGCTGGTTATGTTGTGCAAGTCGCAATGCCTTCGAAAGACGAGCGAAAGATGAAACTTCACACACTGGTCCAGAGAGCCTTCCAGAGCAATATGGAGATCGGCTTCCTTGAAGTTGGCGTCAAGAAGCCTAGCGCAGCGCTGTGGGGAAGGGTTCGTAACATCTTGGCGAGTGATCCGACGGTCAAGGCTCATGCATCGAATCAGAGCAACGTCGATCCAGTCTTCATACCATACTCTCCTGCCAAGCACTCCAGAGAGGTCATCAAGCATCAACTCCAGTCTTGGAAGAACCAAGGCAACGTTGGTAACAAGAAAATTATTGCGGTTGTGCTCTTACCAGATGATGAGTACAGTGACCAAATTTACAAGGTCATGAAGGAGCTTGGCGACACAGAAGTTGGTATACAGACATACTTTCTGAAGGATACATCTCCAAATCTGAAGGATGATGTTGGCAAGGTCATTGGCGAGATCTGCAAGAGAGTTGCTGTCCGCAATATTCCTGTGGACCAGCGGCTCACAGGCGGCTCCATGGATCTTACAGTCGCCATTCAGGTCTCGGATGTCCAAGTGACTGTCCCATTCGTCGCCACCGATACTGGGAAGCGTACAGATGAGTCGTACACTTATCACCTCATTTCGGCTGCCTCTCGACTCACGGAAGATAGCTCTGGGTATCACACAACTGTGTATCTCGCTGATCCAGCAGACTTCAGCGTTGCCAAGGTCGCTGATTGTCTGGGCAAACACTTCCAAGGCTTCATCAAGCCAACTTCAGCTAAAGTCACCATTCTAAGATCTGGCAAAATGCCACCGAAAGTCTGGACAGGCCAGAAAATGATCGAGATCAAGAACGCTGAGTCCTCTGCCTTGTCGGCTGTGGTTGCAGAGCGGCTTGGGAAGGGATCCGAGTACTCGTACGTCTTTTTGTCCAGCCACCGAGATGCAATCAATCCTATCTCGAAGGGCCCATCGGCCGTCGATGGTGTACCAGACGCCTTGCAAAAGGCCACCTTCTACGTGACCGATACTTCTTCGCACCAAGAAGGCCATCGGTCGATGAGGGTTCATCATGTGACCAGCAAAAGCGGCGAAACGACTGCTATCCAGCTTGAAATGATTGAGAACCGCACGTCGTCGCCGGTCGGCACAAAATCAACCAGCCCTGTTGACAGTCATCATGATGGCATTGGTTTTGAAAAGGTTGTGCCTCATCGACCACTTGCAAGAAAAGTAGAATTGAGCCTGATGGAGGAAGACAGAGCCAGCGTCGGATCTAGCAAGAGCAGTAGGAGTACGAGCCCGACCGACACAGAGTTCAGTGCCGACTCTGGCAAGACCACCAGCACCCGTGCGACCAGTCTTGTCGATGACAAGTCGCTGAGTGGTAAGAAGTCGAAGGATGAGATCAGAGTCTCGCTCCAAACTTTTCCTGCATCAGTCGATGGGGTAGTCAGCGATGCTGAACTGACCCGATTAGCCAAGATGTGGACTGATGAGAGTCTCGACCTTTACAACACCAAGTGGCCAATCCCAACCCACTTGGCCCACCTTGCTCTTGAGCGAGCCAAGATTCACTTGCGTACCGAAGCTTGGATCAACTCCCAGAACGAAGCGAAATGCTTTCTCCCCGCTGTTCACAAGGACATTGCCGACACCCTCTACTACCTTTAAAGACTGCCATTGTTCCGTTCTGTAACACGGCCGACATCTTCAATTCCGACACTCATTCGACAACACTTCTGCATAAGTCCTCTTCACCAAAAGAGGCCGGCTGCCCTGGTAGCTGTGTCAAGCTCATCTCACTTCCTTGGGAGCCACTGGCAGATTTCTGGCGCTGAGTAGCAAGTGGTCTTCATCAACATAGATAGCTTTCAACTAAAAACTTGCTCCGCAATTGCCTTTCACACTCTACATTGAGCTTTCAAATTCCTCCATTGCACCCCGTAGCCCCCTGTTGCTTGAGCCTGCTTTATATCGAACTCAAATTGAGACTCTTTATATCGAACTCAACTTGAAACTCAATCCCCTCTACCCAGCCATTCCAATCTCTCTTACTATTGCTAAGGCCATAAAATCTTCTAACTGACACCCATAGAAAGCACAGCTCGTCCCTAGCTCCTTTCTTCAGCACAAAAAAGATGGAAACACGAATACAAGAACAAGTAGACAAAATGCCGCATGCTCGACATTTCCGAACAGGCGAACCAAAATAAAAAAAAAGAAAGACAACGATGTAAAACGCAGAATCATCAAGTCAATAAAGCCGCTGTCAGCAGAGAAAACGAAACCAGAGAAAAGCTCATCAAAGCCCAACGCGAACGTGACATTCTTGAAAAGTCAGCGTCGTGGTCATCAAACAGAGATCCTGAGGCTGGAAGGGAGGAAGTTTGAGAACGACAAGACTATTTTCTGAGTTGAGGAGGGAATTTCAGGCTGCGAGGGGAGAATCTAGATCACGCCAGCAGCAATAGCAGCAAATTGCTGCGTCAGGAGAAGTAGTGACCTTAGAGACTCACGAAAACGTAAGCGGAGGAAAGGTGAGTTGAAAAAGCCGAGGGCGCAGGGGAATGTACCCCGGGAGGAGCTCGATATTGTCCGTGCTAGGCATCTGATGGAGGTCCAGAAGGTCGTCGGTCGTGAGGAGCCTTGTTTACTTGGTGTGTTGAGGTTGATGAGACAGCAGGTTGAATGTTAAAGGCATCTTCATGCACCTCTTCCAAGCCTGGTTCCCACATTTCGAATGAGATTCTGGTATATTGGCGCGGGCACACCAACTGGCCGTGAATGGCATTCAATCCAGGTAGAGGAGGTAGGTTCTTGATCCAGCGCTTAGAGTCCATCGTCACGAGGTGGAAAAATTCATCAAGCTGTCGAATGTATGCATCCTAAAAGCATGAGAAGCAAACCGCTCGAATGGTGGTTCTGGAAATCTCGTGTCCTGCAACAAAGCGCTTGAGGTCTTCGATAGAGTCGAATTCGAATTCGAATTCGTTGCGCCGCAGGTATTCTGGGTAAGCCTCCGAGAACCATTTCTTGCATACTAGGAAATCATTGACTTGTGTCATGTGTTTCGATGAACTTAGTCGCTGGCCGCCGAAGGAGAGTCGGCAAAGGCTATCGCGTGTCAGAGCAAGTTGATGTATTTCGACACGAAGTTCGGCAGGACGCGAAAGAAACGACAGTCGGCATATTGTAAACCAGCCAGCATCTCGCCCGTGGTGGCCATGCTGGATAGGTGATAGTGTGCGCAATGGGTGGTCCAGGCGCAAATCCTGCGAGGTGTTGCCAATTGTGCTGTCTTCAAGTTTGGTAGCTGTTCGTTGGTGGCTCATGCCGCGCGAATCAAGCCCACGTTTCGAAGGAACTTCATCTCCGGCTGGAGGCAAGAGGCATACTTCTCACAGCCTGAGAAACAGCTGCCGAAGGCTGCAACTTACCAAGACTTGGAAGGTGTGGGCTTTCATGCTCGTGGAAGCCGTCTCGAGGGCTCGGGTATGCGTCGACGTCGTGTGTTCACATCCGACACGGCTCTTACCAGGCCGTAGCAATGAATGGAAGGAAAATTTCCTGGTGGTGGTGTTGTGGCATTCGCGAATCGTAACAATCGTCCAAACCTCTAAGTCGGAGAAGAAGATCCATGACTTCCTCAGGCATAGGCTCGGAGACCTGCTCCTACATCTATCGCACATACTTGTCCATGAATCGCTTGTGGAAATCACTTCGCAGCAGATCGTTCACGAATCTTTTCTCTTTTCCTCTCTCCTCAGTTCCCCTCGCCTGATTCTTGAACACCACATCATCATCCCATCGCCTCTTCACACCATACTCTTCCTTCTTCGGGTTCAGCAGAGGATTTCCTAATGCAATGTCCTTCTCTCTCTGCTCCTCTTCCTTCTTCGCTTGCTCCGCAGCTTCCTTTGCAGCTTTCTCTGCGCGTTCGGCTTTGATCTTGGCCAGCTCGCGCATCAATTCCGCCGACTCGTCTTCCTCATCATCCTCCGACTCTGACTCTTCTGAAGACGAAGATGAATCTGAGTCGGCATCGATGTCGCGAGTCTCCTCCAGCACTCGCCGCTTCTTGGCCTCGTAGTCCTCTTCCGCCACCACATCTCCGTTGCTTTCTTGCTGCACATCGCTCATTTTGCGCTTCACCCCACCTGCCTCGGCCTCGCCGGCGTCGATCTGCTTTGGTGGCGCAACATCCTCATTGTCGTCGTCGATGTCGCGTCCTTCCTTCTTGGCGTAATGCTTTGATTCAGCCTTGAGCAGCTCCGCTCTCATATCGCGCCTTGCCTGCTCAGCGCTGGTTCCTTGGCCCGCTTGGCGAAATTTTAATGTCTTGTGCGCCGGAAGCAGACGCTGGTGATATGCTTCACCGCGCGCAGCTTCCTTGCCTCGAGCTGGATCGAACGTCGGTCTGTGAGCGGTCGTCATGGTTGCAACGGCACAATGTTGTGTTGTAGAGAAATCATCAGGTTGTTGATCAAGCAAGTTTCAGTGCAGTTGCGATCCACAAGCCACAGCTCAATGCACACAGTTTTGGCGTCAATCCACAAGGCCACTTGTGGCGCACGAAGCCGATTGCTTGACGGCTTCACATCTTTGCCCAGAACTCACTCCCGTCTCATGCATCCCAAATTTGTGATGATCTAGACGAAAATGCCGCGCGAAGCAGATCCGTCAAATAACGAGCGGGAGTTCCTACTCTCTGCACTCCGCGAGAACATCCGCCTCGACGGCCGCGCCTTCGACCAATTCCGCAGTACCGATCTCGCGTTTGGTGAAGAGTATGGCACTGCAGATGTGCGCATTGGCAAGACAAGAGTGCTGGCAAAGATATCGGCGACTGTTGTACAACCATACGAGGATAGAAAATTCGATGGCGTCTTCACAATATCGACAGAGCTGAGCCCGATGGCGAGCCCAGCATTCGAAGTGGGACGGTAGGTTTGGGCATGCGACATTGGCACAGGCAAGGTAAGTGCTGATTTTCTGTTTCATAGACAAGACCAGACAGAAGTACTCCTCTCTCGCATCCTTGAAAAGACCATTCGCAGGTCGAGCGCACTTGACACAGAGTCTCTCTGCATAGTTGCTGGCCAGAAATGCTGGCACGTCCGCGCAGACATTCACATTCTAGACCACGATGGCAATCTTGTCGATGCTGCCTGCGCAGCCCTCGTCGCCGCTCTTATGCATTTCAGAAGACCAGACGTAGAGGTGCATGGTGAAGATGTCACGGTGTTTGGGCTCAGGGAAAGAGAGCCCGTGAAGTTACAAATGCAACATCAACCGTTCTGCATCACGTTCTCCTGCTACGATGCTGGCGAAGTCATGCTTCAGGATGCGACATTACTCGAAGAGCAATGCAGAGAAGGCGAAGTTGTAGTGAGCATCAACAGGTTTGGGGAGGTGTGCCAGATTGCGAAATATGGAGGAACACCTGTGGATGGGCTTTCCCTGCTCACGTGCACGAACCTGGCTTTGGAGAAGGCCAAGATGCTGGATAAATTGGTGAAGCAGAAGCTGGAGGAGGATGAGAAGAGGCGGACGCCAGTGGGTCTTATGGCTGAGCTAAGAGCCGAGAATGAGAGACCAGCGGGCGATAGAGGCTCCGAAATGATACCCGGCTGAACAAGATAGCACGACGAGATGTTTCACGAGCAGAGGGGATGGATAAGATGGTTTGCTATCGACGAGAGCGACGCGAGCAGAGCTGGACGCCCTTGTATACCAAGAAGATCACTGTGATTCTGGAAAATCAGTGACACTTGAAACGACGGCCGATGGGCAGAGTTACCGCGGAGCCAAGTATGCGCGGCATACTGCGAGACGTAGTCTTATGTCTACAGCAGGTCCATCAAGACTGCAATGCGCTGCTTGCAACATAACAAGATTCGTCACAGCTCTGAGCCCGCGGGTCTTCAGCAAGATACTGAAGCGTCTTGCCAGGATGATGAGATACCACTACAAAGTTGAACGATAGAGTCCTTTCCTACACATAGTCACGCGGCAAATGGTAAAGTGATGGCTCTTGCCTCGCGCAGGTCCTCACATAAAGCGCACGAGCCGGTCAAAAGCTACCTCATATAAGCTTGCAGCAACGAACAACAACTTCTGATCATCAACATCAACATCAGCTACCTATATCGGGGACCAGTCCATCTACCCACACCACCCCGACATGGCCTCAAGTGCGCCACACCTTGCATGATGAACTCGACCCGCACTGGAAAGGGTCGTTAAGGCTACTCATTCTTCCATCAATCTGTTATTCCGTTGCAACAACCGCGACCGGCCCGAATACCATCATCAGCTGCACCAAGGAGTCATTCAGTACGTCCGCACCAATAACCTTTGCTTCTCGTTCCAACATCCTCTAGCCACGATCAAGCGGCGCTTCACTCAAAGTTGGCTTGGCGATCACACGACACCATGGCTTAGCCTCATTCTAGCAGCAGTGCAAGAGCAGACTGTCTGGTAATAGCGCATGCCACATACGCCTGTCCAAATCCTCACATGAAGCATCTTGCCGATCTGGATTTGGACGAACAGCTGTCAGCGCCCACTCTTACATCGACATAAAAGATGACGAATGATCGTCAGAAAAGGCTAACATTGACTTCCTGACAGACTTGAGCCTTGCCGAGGCGCACCAATAGACCTCACGAACAGCACAGAAACATCGCTACCTTAGCGCTATCACGTAGGCTCACAACTATGGATAATCGGCACAGTTCGTCCGGCCGTCGCAGTCACCGTGACACCTTCAAGCCGCAAGGAACGTCACTATTCTCCAATCGTCAGTCCACAACGGAGTCTAAGCCGAAAAGAATGCAATGGGATTGGGACGGCCTGGAGAATAACAACGACGATGCCGAAGAATTCTCTTCTCGATCGAACTCGCGAGGCGCATCTGGAAGGTCTGGCAATCTATCCGACTCACAGAACACTTCTGGCCTGAAACGGCCAATTTCAGCTGCAGCTCCGGCATTGGACTCGGCATCCAAACGCGTGAAGACCAGCCAGTCGTCGAGCCTCGAGAAGGCTCAGCGTCGGGCAGAGCGCCAAAGATCGCATAGCAGCATGAGTCGTTCCGAGGCCGCCGGGGCCGCCAGCAACTTCTCACCTCCTCCGCAGCACCGATCATCCTTCCTCCAACAACGATCCGGGACTGCGTCAAAAGACAAGTCCACTCCAAAGCCTCCATCGAGGCCTTCCTTCTTTTCTGGACATGCCAAGCCGACTCTTGAAAAGCCCGCAAGCCAAAGCAAAGCGCCTGCCTCGATTCCAGTGCGCAAGACTACTGGCGGACTTTTCATGTATGATGATTCGGATGACGAGTCTGACGACCATCTTCCGACTTCGCCCCATCAGGGCCCTTCTCCTCAAACGCCAGCCGATGCAGTCCCGTCTAAGCCTCACAAGAAGAACGACTTGCCGCAGATTAGAGAAGAAATCATGAAAGAGAGTGCGCGACGCCGAGCAGAAGCTCTAGCTAAGCGGGGACGGGCTCCCGAAAGCAACGGCCTGCCGCAGGCGAAAGATGAAATTCTGAAAGAGAGTGAGCGACGCCGAGCAGAAGCTTTGGCTAAGAGGAGACAGGCTCCCGAAAATAATGGGTCTCGGCAGACGTTACAAGATATCCGGACAGACGATGGACGCCTAGCAGAAGCTCGAGCTAAGCGGGTGCAGGCTAAGGAAAGCCATGCGAGTCCGCCCTCTCTGTTGCAGACTATCCGAGCAGAGACAGCGCAACGACAGAAACAGCCAGTCTCTCCCCCGTCGCTGAGTCGACCAGCATTGAGCAGCAGCAAAGGCAGTAGCCAGACCCTTTCAGCGACCTCGGAGCAAGACGAGATAATCTTTGTCGGCTCAAAGACCACTTCCAGGGCGCGAGAAATTGCCGCTGATTCTCGAGATCGAAAGGACGCCTCTGTGCAGCAGGATATCGACTTATTTGGAGAAGATCTCTCCATGATCGAGGATGCCGCTAGAGCGCCTATCAATTTTGACGATGCTGCGCAAAAGGCCAAGCTTGACGCACTGTTTGTCGAATCAGACCAAGCTGCTAAGCACGCTGAGGCTGAAAGGCGACGTGAAGTTGAGAGACAAGATCAGGCACACCTCAAGCGCGAGCGACAGCTCGAGCAGGAGCGAATCAAGAAGGCTGCCGAAATCAAGCAGCGTGCAGAGGAGAGTCGTAGGAAGCAGTCTGAAGTCGAAGCAGAAGAGGCGGCGCGGCGCTCCCGCGAAAAACAGCTGCAGGACACACTGCGCCTGAAACGAGAGGCAGAGACCAAGGCCACAGCTCAGAAAAAGGTAGCAGCCGAGAAACGGGAAGCGGAACGACTGGCGGAGGAGCAGAAGCGAGCGAAAGAGAAGCCTCCGAAGCCATCTGGTCTTAACGATGAGCAGCAGCGTGCACGAGAAGAGCGGATTCGCAAACAGCAAGAACGTAACCGCAAAATATGCACAAATGCTGAGGATTTCGAAATTGTGGTGGAAGATGACGAGCCGGAGACAGCACAAGTTCAACCCAAGTCTCTGGCGCAACAGGCACGCGAGGCACATCAACGCGAGGCCCATTCCACCAGCAATACTGATGTCGTCGTTTCCGTTCAGTCGCCGACTCGTTCCACCAATACCCCAGCATCTCTTGGACGTGTGACCGAGGTCAAAGCAGCGACTTCGTTCGATCGACCTACGGGCCAGATCTCGGGGACCAAACCGCCGTTGCCAATCAATGTTGCAAAGAACGGCAGATCACTAGGCGAGGTCAGTTTCGAAGATGGCAAGCTGCTCCATTGGCGAGATACGGATGGCAAAACCTTTGAGGACATTGCGCGGCTTTACCAGACCTTGACAGGAAAAGCACGGCCCGAAGACTTCCTGAAACGCCGGACTAATCTCGTCAGGAAGGCGCTGAAAGTTGCAAATGTGTCCTGGAATCTTATCAATGAGTTGGCCAAGGGCAATGAAGACGCCAAGACGCAGATCAATGCTCTGGTTGATGGGAACTCGGCGTATCAACAGCTGAAGCCACAGCCCACTACTACGGTATCAGATCAACCTGCAGGCAATCGTACAAGTCATGCGCGAACTTCAGGCAACATTCTCCCTGAAGATGCCAAGCTTCTCGAGTGGGAGG
The DNA here is from genome assembly GCA_001578235.1 of Pseudocercospora eumusae. NCBI lineage: Eukaryota > Fungi > Ascomycota > Dothideomycetes > Mycosphaerellales > Mycosphaerellaceae > Pseudocercospora > Pseudocercospora eumusae. Next base: position 15,271 of record LFZN01000278.1, on the reverse strand, counting down.
CTGCTGGAGAAAATTGGACAGATATTGTCTCCAAGTTCGAGCAATTCACTGGCAAGGTGAGGTCCCAAAACACCCTTCGCAAACGCTGTCGTCAGGTTGGGAAAGACATCGAATCTGCTGGGATCAGTGGCAATTTGATGGCCTTACTTGCCAATGGCGACAAGGCAGCACAGACCGAAATCAACACTCGCTGCAAAGAGGAAACGAGCACAGAGTCACCACTTCCATCCAAAGTCGGTTCCGCATCCGGGTGGAAGGCCAACTCATCGCGTTTACCATCTGAAATTGCTCCGCTGGATGCTCAATTGGTGCGATGGCGAGACACTGGGTCGGAATGGCTCTCAATCAGAGAGTCCTGGTACAATGCCACAGGTGTACGGCCCGCTGTCGACACTCTCAAGGCTCGTTATGAAGCACTGAAAGAAGTTTTCCAGAATACATTGATCGACGATGAACTCTTGAATGACATGGTTCTAGAGGTACCAGGAGCGAAAGAAGATGTGAACGGAAGGATATTCAGGACACCAAAGCCACCTGTGCCGAAATCTCCGGTCCGCAATGATTCGGCAGTCGAAGCGATACCGTTTGTTCCGGCGACACGAGTCCCACGAGCAAACACTGATGTTGCAGAGACTCGTCCCGTCAATGGGGCGGCAGAGCAGACCCGACAGATCACAAATATTCTGGACGCTTATGCAGACCACGAGGAGATTGAGCGGCCCACTACAGGTGGCAAGACGATCAATGCCAGCTTTCTGTGGGATGCAGCGCAGAAAATGGCGCAAGGTTACGAGGACGCATGTGCACAACTTGACGAGTCCGATGCAGACTCGGAGATCGATCCCGAGGATCCTCAGGACTACGTATACTATACATATGTGGTTCATCGACAAGAGATCTATAACGATGATTCCGACCACGATGAGGGTAGTGACGAGGAGCCAGAGTGGGAGCCTGTGAGCACGCCCTACGAGAACCTAGAAAAGGCCAACGAAGCTGTACTGGCCAATCTAACCAAGATCTATTCCGGGCGGCGACCCATTGCGGACACTCACAACTTGGACCTGCAGACTATGACTGACGAAAATGGCATGCTATCAGGCTCAATCGTCAACCCCGAAGTCGGCAAGGTCAATGTGGCCATCAAGCGCTATCTTCACAGGTACGACGCAAATAAGCAGCTGCCCCAGAGCAAGGCGCACTGGATTCCAAAAATCTACTTCAGAGTCATGGAGCGGAGGACCGTCACCGAGAAGACTACCGAGAATTTGCCGGCTGAGGAGACTGATGATCTCTTTGGAGAGACAAGTGAAAGGGTCAAGGTTACGGAGAAGACTGTCGAGGTTGAGCGTCAGCGACCTAACATGACAACTTCTCTTGAGCAGGCGAACGACTGGGCAGCTCATTACTTCGCAAAGACGATTGTGTCACAGAAGGCGAACCTGAATGAGACTGACAAGCTGCGACAGGCTAAGCGTGAGGAACTGCTTGGTCTACTGGACGAGAATGAGTTGTTCCGGGGAAGCGAACTCGATGATGACGGGAACAAGTTCGAGGTCTGGGTAGAGAAGGCGACTATGAGCGGACCGAGGAATGTCTGAAGTGAAGTTAGCACAAGACACATCACGAGGGTATTGCTATGGTCCCGGGAGGGGTCTCTGTCGCAGATGCTTCGCTTTGTAGAACAATTCCGAAGCTGGGCGCTGGGATAGAAACATGAAGTGGCACTAGACTTCAGTATCCATGCTATGTCCTTGCTATCCAGTATGCAATCTTGGGTATCTTCAATGTCCATTCCTTTTCCTTTCAACGGCAGACATTCTTTTTCTTCCACTTCTTCCCATTCTTCGGCTTCCGATTCGCAGCAAAAGCCTCCTCAGGCGGCTCACTCATCCCACCACCACCACCACCACCATACTTCTCCTCCAACCGATCCAAGAAGCCACCAGCACGATCCTGCTGTCTCTTCTGAATCATAGCCGCAAGATCGCCCAAATCCTCTTGCTTACTCTTCTTCCCCTTCTTCTTCTCAGTTTCCTTCACCTCCTCAGCCTCCCTCGCCTCCCTCTCTTTTGCTTTCCTCGCCCTATCCATCCTCTTCTGCCGCGCACTCTCACTCTCCTGCGCATACTTCTTATACTCCTCAACACTCCCCTTTTCAATCGCCCCATCAATAATTTCTCTGAATCTCTCCTCGTCCTCAAGCATATCACTCAACATGACAATCTCGTAGATCTTCGCCATGTCCCCCTTGCACTTCTTATAAGCCTCTAATACCGCCTCTCTCTCCTCCTCACTACCCTTATACTCATTCGAGAACTGCTGTATCCTCTCTACCGTCACCACTTCATGAAACTGTGCACGGAAGAAATCCACCCAATCGAAGTCGTCATCTTCAAGATCTAGGGATTCTTCTGTGCGGCCGGTTGTGTCGTAGCGTTTTCGGCGACGTTCGTCCGAGAGGATTGCGAAGGCGAAAGCGATTTCTTGGAATTTTGTGTGTGCGGATTCTTTGCCGGACTCTGGGACTTTGTCGGGGTGGTTTTTGAGTGCGGCTTTGCGGTAGGCTTTCTTGATGGTGTCTTGGTCGGCGTCTTTCGCTACGTCGAGGACGGTGTAGGGGTTGATTGAGGTTGGCGCTTCATCGACTTCGATGTCTTCTGCTTCTGCTTCCTTGCGGGTGCGTTTGGGCATTTTGGTGGTGGTGTCGTTATTCAGTGTGGATGGATTCGAGTGACGGTGTTGGTGATGGTGATGGGGTCGCGGAACGCACGCGTCGACGCGACTTGTGCGAGATGACGTGTTTGGGCTTTCACATGCGGCAGGCACCTTCCCTTCCTCTTCGCTTACCACAATTACCGCTTTCTTCAGCCTTGGAAGTCTCATTGCCAAGATGCGATGAACAACGCGAGATCAGGCGAACTTTACCCAGCCAAATACTACGATGCCTCGCCAACGTGGTACAGATGGAACAAGCTCTCCGTCGCAGATGTCTACCAACTCCGACAAGAGCCGGGCTTCGAAGGTCAGAACATCTGGTTTTGGCTGAACCATCCCATCCAGTATGTCAGGCTTGTTGGGCTCATATGCCAGGTTGACATGGTCGCTGGCGGACGATATGTCCTCATGACTTTGGACGACGGCAGTGGTGCAAATATTGAGATTAAGCTGGAGCGAGAAGCGGGCAAAGTATCAGAGAATGGCTTCAAGGAGTATCTCCCCATCACCGACTTGGACAACGTGCTGCTTAGGGTTGAGATGGGTCTGCCTATCGTAACTCTTGATCGAACCATTCTCGAGCTGGGCACGGTCGTGATCGCCGAAGGTCAGATTGGGAGCTACATGCAGAATCGGCAAATGGTGCTGTCCCGTTTGCAAAGGGTGCCAGATACGAGAGCTGAGGCTCAACATTGGGCTAAGATAGCAGAGTGGAAAAGACTAGTTCTGGGCAAGCCATGGGTCCTTCTGACTGAGCAGAGGCTGGAGCTTGATCAGAAGGCTATACAGGAGGCGAAGAAGGAACTGAAAGGGCAAAAGCATCGCAAGAAGAAGAGTGCGAAACGAGCAGTGTTGAGTGAGCAGCGGGAGAAGAGGAGACAGCTTGATGAAAAGGAGATGAATCAAGGTGCTCTGCGCGGGAGTGAGATCTTGAAGATGCCTTGGGACTGGTGAGCTGTACGATCAAGTGTGTAGACACAGAGGCAGAGGCGTGGCGAATGAATGCCGCTTCTAGACTCGAGAAGTGTCACTGCTATCTGGACCTCACGACACGATCTTGCAGTCCAGCGATCATGGCGCAAACAAGGTTGCAGAAGTTCGCAAAGCTAGTCAACTTCTCCAGAGACTTCTGGAAGCTGGAGGCGAACGATGCTGAGTACGAACAGCTAGCAGCAGTCAATCGCGACCTACTCTTGCAGCGAAGCCTGCTCGACTCCTGCAATTGCAGTCGCGATGAGCTTCAACGCTTCTACCGACAGCGCAAGCTTACAACGCGGTATGACGATGGGGAGCGCTGTCAATCACATCCATCGCACTAATGTTCCCACATAGAATCCGGACAGAGATGACAAGATATACATAACATGCCACCTTCAATGTACGTTCCTCTTTCCACCTTTACTATCTCGAGATCATGCCTTCAAACAACGAGAAAAGCAGCCAAGTCATCTTCGTCTTCGATAGCACACGACTTCGTTCCCATCTGTTCTTTCGCGGGCTCTCAACCCACCCAGATGTCTACCCAAATTATCACCCTTACCTCATGGCCGCAATGCTCGGACCAGACCACCCAGCGAAACACCTCAATCGATGAGAAAATATGCAAACTCTATAGTCCAGGAAACACATTTTCAAGCGCTACTTCGCAAGACCAGAGCAAGATCCATTCAATGTCTCGAACTCGATCTCATTCTCGACTTGATACGAGGGAACATCACAACTACAGAACAATCCGACGTGTCTTCCAGACATTATCTTTAAGAGTATCAACCGGCCTGAGATCCTGATCCGCCACCCAGGCCCTTTCCGTCAACTCGATCTACCGTACTGCTTTACAAGTCGGGACACAAAGACCTGGAGATGACGATTTTGATCGGTTGCTCCTTTGAGGTTGCTTTTCGGTTACTTCAAAGCAAAGAGGAAGGGAACCGATTATTGCCAATGGAGAAGATATTTTGTGGAGGACTGAGGAAGTTGGAAGGAAGCTGTGTGAGGGTTTAGGTCTTGGGGGCGAGAAGGGTCTGGGTGAGAAGTGGGAAGCTACGCCTAGGGAGGAGGGCGAAGGGATGAATCCTCTAGTCTACACTTTGACGAAAACGATTCATGATTTCAGGGGCATTGAGAGGGGTGAGAAGGTGAGTTGGTCTTTCTTGTGCCTACGAGCAACCTATGGAGTCCTCGATGACACCTGCTGACTTCTTTGTCTACATGTATGTAGTCTGAGCAGCCGGATCTTGACAAACAGCATGAGCAATGGCGAGGAGCGCATGGCGATGAAGTCGCTAGACAGCTTCTCGAACTTGCGGAGAACGCTTTGCCTCATTATGGGTATTTGGCATCGTTCAAGATCTGAAGCTCCTGGCCGAGCAGCATAAAACATGTATCATTCATATCGATCAAAGCCTCCCCGACAAGGTCAAAAGCTCTGATCCCGGTTTGAGTGACGATACCTGTTCTTCGCTGTCGTCTTCGGTCGTGTAGTGTCTCACGTTCAAGGCAGGATGTCTTTGAATTGTCTCATATGGAGCAAACTGACCACGAAGGCAGCAGGAGGCGAGGCGTAAATATGTGTGGAACTTCGGATCTCTAAAGAAACATCGAAAGCATTCCAAGCCGGAATCGTCTCAGTCGGATTCGGAGTCAAAAATCCATAGTGAAGTTGGATTTCGAAGGGTCAGGCGTGCTTTGATTTCTGTAGCTCTTGTGTGTGCTTCCTCTTGCAATTTCCGCGTACCCGCTCTGTGAGGATCAAAGTCCACATCGAGGTTTCAATGAAGACAAGTTGTTTCAGAAAGCAAGAACAGTCTTCAGGAAGGTCTTGGTATCGAGCTTGTGCACGGACCTTGCTTGGCAGTCACAAGCAGCTCTGCCCTTGACACTTCAATTGCACTCATGCCTATCTCTTCACTGCTTTCAGTTAACACTCGAATTGTCGTATAAAGGCACCGCAACTCAGAGTCAAACACTCGACCTATGCGCACTTCTAGTTCGACTCTCTTTACTGCAGCCGACATCGATAGATTAGACAACAGACTCCATGTCCAAAAATACTCCAGCTCGAGTCTTCGGCGTCGCAGAGCTGCTCGAGACCATCCTGGACTTTCTGCCGCCACCGAATTCCGGCGAGATATCAGACCTTCAGCTGTTTGTTCTTCAGCGCGTCGATCGCACCTTCCGCGACACCATCGCGGGCTCTCCGCGGCTGAGGAAGAGAATGTTTCAGGTTGAGCCACACCTGTATAGACACTGGTTCGATGAAGTAAAGAAAGCGGTCTGGATCGATCGAAGTCTCTGCGCCATTGAAAAACAAAGCTCCAAGCTCATGCGCACATTTCAAGCCGAATTCCTTGTTCGACTTCGTTCTGACTCGGCCTCTGATGAGGGCATCAAAGCCGTGGCGAAAGAGTCAACGCAGGACTCATGGCGACGAGTGAAGCTGGTTCAAGACTCCGCTATTTCGCCTGTTGTATTTATCGGACCTAGGCTTGATGCGATCGATTGGTGGGCATTTGCTGAACCAGGGACGACACTCGGTGAATTGCTAGATGGAGAATGGGTGGATGATGCAAAGAAGTTGCTGTCCAAGACTTCAAAGGGTGGAGTACATCTTGCTGTGGAGGACTGGTCTGACTGATTCTGATGCGGATGGCAGGAAGATGGTGTGGGTATCGAGGTCTTGTCTGGCTCGGGCGATCTTGTTCTGAGCCCCTAAGAACGTTCCAGCAATCTGCACGACTGCGATCTGGCGATGGAAGGTGTATCGTGTAAGACCTGCTGAAGGAGTGGAATTGGGTTGCTGTAAGAGATGAAGCGCAGGTCATAGCAGCGTTTGTGCAGCATTTGAGGGTATTTCGGAAAAGCGAATGTCGAGAGGAACTTTTGATCGCGGTGCTATGAAACGGCTCTCGCCTTGCAACGAGCTTTTGGCGGATGCGCTGCGCTGGTTCGTTGTCGACTTGCTTGTTGTTCACTGCAGGAATGTGGAGGCAGATCTGGCGTCTCGCAATCTTAAAGAGGCACGCACGCATAGAAAGTCGAAGCCAACAGGTAATTTAAGAGAGAGCTCTTGAGCCGCATCAGCTTTCCAGGCCTATATTCATATCTCCGGCCCCAACTTCATGCCATGCTCCTTTCTATGCATACAAGTCCAGTCCATAACCTCATACGCCGTATCTTCTAGCCCGTGCACTACGTAAGCTTCTGCTTGATGAAGAAGGCGCGCAGATAGCTCAATTGCCATGCACATGTGACAGCGAGCACAGCAGTCTGGATCAGTGTCCATCTGACCACGCGTGCGTTGACAGCTTCACTCTGATCTCGGAATTCTGCCTCCCTCTCTCGTTGAAAGACCTGCTCTCGCCGCACATCTTGTAATCTCGCGGTCAAGTCCTGAACCTTTTGTACCACTTCGCTAATCTTGTGCTTGTCGCTGCTCTGAATCTGGCTCGTCTCGCCGATGGCGAGGTCTAGTTCCATCTTGACATTGCCTACTTCGATGCCGAGCAGATTCCAGCCTCTGTGGGAAGGCACGTTCGTAGGTGTGAAGCATAAGCGATGCTCGCCGGAATCAGCAGCAGTAAATGTAAACTTGCCCTCTGCTCGGCCACGCTGGGAGACGACTCGGTGATCGTTGTCAAACAGCTCGTCGACGGTTATGTAGATGCCCTATTTGAGAGATGGTTAAAAGAGTGAGGCTGAGCATTGGACTCGAGTGCTTAGCAATACCATATCACTGTTGGGCTGATATGCGCGGGTGTTGTAGTCGTATAGCGTCGCTTTGAAGTGACCTGTGGTGTGCAATCAGTACACGTTTTGAGAGGCGCATTAATTGTCCACAGCCATACCGACAACCAAAGTGTCCTTTGGCAGGTCTTCGAAGAAGCATCTCTGCGATGGTCCATCGATGTAGAAGTACAGCGCTTGTGTGTGAGCAAAAAGCAGTGCCGCGCTCAGTATGCTTGATATTGACCACATGATTGCGAGTGTGTTGTCAGCGATTGAAGACACGCTGCAAAGTAAAGTTCCTTCTATTCTAGGGGTCTCCCTGGACCGCCAAGACATTCAAGCTAAGTTCCTTCCTTACAAAGCTTCGAGTCAGCTATACAGCTCGTGTCTCCCACATGTATCCGTATCGGATAGTCAACCGGTCAGTGTACTTGGCCACTCACAAGCGGCCGCCTTACGGTGTGTCAATCCTTAGGAAGCATGTGAGGCGCTGCTGCCTGCTGCCCTCGGTCACGTGTGGAACAGCAACATGTATATAAATATTTCACATTCTCATTGCCTTTGAACAGTCTACAAGAACTGAAAGAAGTTCACTTCGTACTCTGATATCGTCAAAGCACCATGGGCGAATACAACGCGGAGAATACCAGACATGATTCTGCCTACCAAGGCTACATCTCCAGCTACTCGGTCAACAGCAAATACCCAGAGCTAGAAGTCTACGATGCTCTTCGTCGAATTCATGGAGACTACCACATAACGACCGTCGCCGCGAGGAGTGCCGATCTGATCGGATTTGCAGAAGCTGGTCACGCCAAAGCAAAGCTGGTCCGCGATGGTGACAGCTTCTTCAGCGTTCGATCGTATGCGCCACCGGCAACACGCCTCGAGGGTGGAGATGGCACAATCGGCGAGAAGGTTCGCTTCGGCTTGTTCAAGTACTACTTCGAAGGTGAATGGCTTGATGTCTATCAAGCTGACTGGTACCCATACGAAGGTGCTTCTGAAAGGATCAGATATTGTTTCGTACTTACTCCGAAGTCATCACTCGGTGAGGGAGAAGTGCATTCTCCTGTAGCAGACCGATTGATCACAGCCGCTGGAAAGTGGTCTTCTGTCCTTCATGAGGAGGTTTATGTTTTCGATGCTGGCTCCTGGACTAAGTCAAAGACGCTCTGGTCTGCTGTGCAATCATCCTCGTGGGACGATGTCATTCTCGATCCAGCAATGAAAGCGACCCTTATCAAAGACGTCGAGGGCTTCTTCGACTCGCGAGAAACATATGCAGAGTACGGTGTCTCTTGGAAGAGGGGGATCATCATGCACGGGACTCCTGGCTGCGGAAAGACGATTTCCATCAAGGCACTGATGAACTCATTGCAATCCCGCAATGTCGCATCGCTTTACGTCAAGTCGTTCAAAGCCTGTCAAGGCGAGCAATACTCTATCCGCACAATCTTTCAGCAAGCACGCATCATGGCCCCTTGCATGCTCATTTTTGAGGACTTGGATAGCCTGGTCGTCGACAAGGTGCGCTCCTACTTCCTAAATGAAGTGGACGGACTGGAGAACAATGATGGAATTCTGATGATCGGCTCCACTAATCACCTCGAGCGTCTTGATGCAGGCATTAGCAAGCGGCCGTCCCGCTTCGATCGCAAATACCACTATCGTCTACCGGCTGAAAAGGAGAGACTTCTTTACTCGGCATACTGGAAAAAGAAGCTTGCGAAGAACGACAGGATTGACTTCCACGACGATATTCCTGCTGTGATATCCAAACTTACCGAAGGTTTCAGCTTTGCGTATATGAAAGAGCTGTTCGTACAGACCTTGCTCACAATCGTCAGCGGTCGAGCCGACATCGAAGATGAGGATGACGACTATGATCACGTTGCCGAAGCCGAAAAGGAAGCTCAGCCTTTCGAGGCTGGTATCGACAACAAAGATGCCAAAGATCAAGCTGACGACGCGGGCTCCGTCAACGAAAGTGCAGATGATAAGAGGCCAAAGAAGAAACAAAAGGATAAGGCCAAGAAGCCAAAACGTCCTTTGCCTGAAATTGTCGTCCCATCCCACCTACAGACGAACATATTTCTTAAAGTCTTGCAAAGACAGGCGAAGCTGCTTTGGAGAGAAATGGACAATTCTGAAGATGACGAGGTTCACGGAAGACAAAAAGCTGCTGGACCTTCGAATCCAGAGTACGATGCATTTATGAGCAGGATCAATGCTGGTAACAACATGGCTGATGACGACGAGGAAAGTGATTGTAATTGCTAGATACATGTATATTCTTTCGAAGTTATAGGCTTAAGGATGACCGGGCCGGAGATTCTGACGTTTCGTGTGGTTGCCCAGCGGCCTAAACGTAGCACTGGACTAATAAGTCCTGATTCTTGATTTCCCGATTTTTCCGTTTTCCCGATTTTCTGATTTTCCCGATTTTCTAATTTTCCCGATTTTCTAATTTTCCCGACTTTTTAGCATTTAGTGAGTTAGATAGCGACAGCGACAGCGATAGCGATAGCGATAGCGATAGGGAGAGTTAAGTCGATTAAGCACATCTCTAGCAAATAACGCTAACGAAAGTACTTAACACGATAACGACCGAACCTAAGGTACCTACCTACTTCTATAGAACTCCTCGACATCTTAATACTTTTCGGTATAGTACATATTTAGTATACTATAGCTAAATGCCTATAGACAATTCCGAGTAAGTACTAAGGCTAAACTTATACTATAGCAAATTAAAAAGGAAGACGATAAGATTACGGTAGAAGAGAGTTTATCTATAGTAGTAGCGCTACTAAAAATAAAGTAAAGAATATAGCCTATTATACCCGAAGGCTAGTAAATAGTAAAGTAAAGAAATAAATAAAGAAGTAGACCTAACCGCTAAATAAAATAGTAACTATACGTAAGTTAAGTTGTTACGGCGATACTAACTATAACGAGTAGATATAGGAGTACCTAATTACTAGGTAGCCGCGACGGTATAGCGGCGACAATTGTCGACCTAACGACGGTCGCCGCGAAGCTACGAGCGACGGCTATAGCGGTAGTAGGTAGGCACGCGAGGCTTACTAAGCCCGCGAGCCGGGTCTTAGATCTAGCCGGCGTAGTACTAGTTCGCTAACTTACCCGAAGGCCTACGCGCGACCTCTACTACCTATTCCTATACTATAATTAGCTATTTATTCTTTCGCGAGGATAAGAGGTAAACTTACTATAGGATTAACCTCTACTAAACTACTTAGTATCGGCATAATGTATCGAAGGCCCTACCTAGTAGGGCGGCCGCGGCGGCGAGGCGTAGCGGCGGTAGTAGGCTTATCGTCGTCTTTATCGTCGTCGTCATCGTCATCGTCGTCGTCGTCTCTATATAACTATTAGCGCACTACTTAAATACTCGATAAGACTATTAGGTAGATATACTACTCTTAGGCGGGCTCGTAGTACTACTTAACATTATTATTATCGCTATATTTAAGTTAGTATCTAGATAGCTTAGTAACGAGTTAGACTTATATAGCTAGCGCGAAGCCTATATCCCTATTATTATTATTATCGTCGTCGTCGTCGTCGTCGTCGGTAGCGGCGGCCTACTACTATTACTATTATTATTACTACTACCGCTACTACTACTTACGGGTAGTAGTAATTATAGAGCGCCGACGGGCGCGCTATAGGTCGACATTCTAGAAACTATTCCTATGTTAATATACTTAGTATACCCGACGTAACATAATAATATATACGTTCGAGTAGCCGGCGAGCGAACCTCGTACTAACTACGACGAGTACTAAGGCGAGGCGCGACTAGCGCGCGATTACTACTATTCTATAAGTATGTTAGCATCTATCTATCTTACTTAATACTCGCTAGGACATACGACATTGCTTATCGGCTTACTAGAAGGACCGAACTATAGTACTATATTTATTACTTTCTATGCCGGTAACGTCGTTCTTATGTATAAGGCGATGTTATAGATAAGGGTAAGAGGGTATATACGATGTATAAAGAAGAATAAGAGAGAGAAAGACATATAGTTATAAAAGCCTTATAGGTAAGGTCGCTACTCGATATGTTAAAGCCTTATAGGTAAGGTCGCTACTCGACAATAGTAATAAAGTAGGGCGGGAGTAAAGTTAGTATAATAAAGTCCTCTTCTAAAGTAAACCTATACCGTAAAAGTAATAGATAATAACCTATAGCACCTAAATTTAGGTGCTATAGGTAATTCTAAGTTAGCTACTACTATAAAGTTCACTCTCGTCGGGAGTAAACTAGTATATGCGAGACGCTCCCGAATAAGGTAGGACCGATAAGTATAATAGTAACGCTAATAACTTTTAATCCGACTCTATCGTTTAGCCTAATTCGACGCCTACTTTGTAGGGCTATACTCTAAGACTAGGAAGAAGGAACCTTATTCTCTAATAGTAGGCTTTAGCTATAGCACGTAATTTAAAGTATATACTATACCTAAATACATCTTCGCGACATCTCTATAGCTAATACCGCCGACTTATCTATTACTAACTCCTATACCCGTAACCTCTTTATAGCTAATACTATCGTATTCTTCGTTATTACTACTACCGTCGACTTCCTCGTAGCTACTACCGTAGTATATGCCCTATAACCCGATCGATGTATATAGGAATTAGCTATAGTACGGAGCATACCGCGCTATAGGTAAATCCTATATAGATTACATTACATAGAAGCTTCTCTACGGTAACCGCGTTACGTACTAACTCTCTACGACATTTAATAAATAAATTAGTACATGTAAATGTAAATAAGTAAAAACGTCGTTATACATTTAATCCTACTCTTTTCCGCTTATGCAACTACGTAATAATATTGTTATATAATCGTGCATTTACATAAAGATTTTCGAGGCTATTAAGTGAAATTAGTACACCTCGCTACTACCGCTATAACCCTACTAAAATCTCGAAGGGTTATAAGCTATAGTAGCCGGTCTAATAAATAGGTAGTATAGAAGCATATTTAGTAGTATTACATAGGTATACGCTATATACGTTAGTAGAATTAGCTATTCCGAGAAGCTTCCGGCTTTCTACGTACATATTTATTTAGTAGATCTTAAACATGTATATTCACATGTAACGGGTAGCTTATTTATTTAACTATACTATTAGATGCGATAGTATACGAGTCTTCTATTATAGCCTACCTCTAATTAGGCCCGTAACGATCCTTTAAGTACCTTCTACCTTCTACCCGCGTCTACCCGCGTCTACCTACCTTCTACCTAGTCTACCTACCTTCCACCCGAGTCTTTTTACGAGAGAAGATGTATATAACATACGCACGGGCTATAAGTCCGTATTATAGACCGTGCGTAATAGCTTCGGTACTTTCTACGAGACCGATAGCGGTACGAGATACGTTAATTAAGCATATTTCTAGTAAATAGCGCTAATAGAAGTGTCTAATACGAGAATATAGATATATTATAGGGATTTCGCTATAGCACTAAATTTATGTACTATAGCTAAAACAACATTATTACCGACCTTCGTATTCGGAACGCACGTAATCTAGTAAGATCTCCGTCGTATATAACTTCCTTCTATTACTCTAAACTATATACTACTAACTAACTCGTATCCGAGATACCTTACTACGCTAAATTCGCGCTATTATACTATAGTAAAATCGACGATATTCCTAACGCGTTCTAGTAGATCTAAGACTCTCCTAAAAGCACGAGAAATAACCCGGCCTAGGATTAACATCGACTAACATCGTGCCGTAATCTAACGGATTATAAATACCGAATACCCGCGTACCTATTCGCTACTACGTACTCGCGTCCTAGAAGAAATAGGTGTCGCTATTAATAAGCGTCTATTAAAACGTCGGTGCCTAGAATAGGGCATTTCTATTATTAGCGGGCCGATTACTAGGAATAACCGTCTTAAGGTATACATCGAGAATAACTTCTAGCGGTACTATAGCCTAGGCGATAAGAGGATAGTAGATATACTACGCGCGGAGGGCTTTAAAATATCGATATAGTAATACTAGCGCCTACGGCGGAAGATAGGTCTTCTTCGAAGGGTCGCGCCTAAAAATAAGAGAGCGCTAAATAAAGCGATTAAGCGTGTACTAAAGACCGTAATCGCTTCTAGTATAAAATACGACGGTAGATACCGTACGATTACGAGATATCTACGGAGGAAGAACTATTTTATCGGTAGGTTAGTATACACATTCTTTACTAATTTCCTACTCGCCTACGCCTTATCTCTACCGATTGTAGAAACGGGGTTCGATTTCCCTATAGCATAAGTAGTATACTAATTATTTTATAGAGACCGGATCTATAAGATCGCCCGTAGCCTCGACGAAATACTATTTATCGCGCGCCGACTCTATAAACCGCGTTTCTAGCTAGTACATAGTCGACCTAAAGCTATTAGTCCTAATAACGTCTAGTCGGTAGATGCATACTACAAGTTTAAGGCCTTCTTCGGCATTTAGATCTACGTCTATATCGATGTTTTCTCCCGGATAATCGTCTAGTATTATACTAGCAACCTCGCTAAGACTAAGTTCTCTACTTTTAAGTAATACCTCGACATAGTCGTAAACCGTAGGTTCTAACTAAGGGTTATACGATCCGACATAGGTGTTAGTAAGCTATCTATTATTCTAGGGAATTGGCTATAGCACGCGACTTAGTCTACTATAGTAAATTCTACCGAATTACTCTTTATACTAACGTAACGACTAGAAACCCCGATAATAGTAGACGCGCATCTTAAGATCCGGGAGCTCTTTAAGGGTCGACAACTAGACTTTTAGGACTACTTCTAGTATACGATAAGTAAGGGTAATAATACCGTAGAGTACTAGAATAGTAAACTTATAAAAAGCTATTTAAATACCTAGAAGGATTACTTCAATAAAATTAAAGCCTAGGGCCTCTATAACCTAGACCGCGTATACGATCGTATCGCATTTCTCGTAGTCTACATACCCGTTATTCGAGCTACGGTTAGCGAGTTCGTTAAAGATTAGAATACCTATGCCGTCCGATATAACGCTAACGTAGAAACGCACTATACCGGTATTCTAGAATTACTCTATTACTATCCGGAGATCTTCGGAGATAGAGCGTAGGACTAGCGTAAACTAGTATATCCTAGGTACCCGTAGATCTAACGATAGATAGACCGCTATAACGAATTTAACCTCGAGGCTTACTTACTACTAGTAACGCTAACGTTCTATTAAGATATCCTCGAAGTACTTAGGTTCCCGCGCGAAATCTATAGTACTAAGCGTAGTACTAGTAGGTCGTAAAAGCTATACGTCGAGGCATTTCTCGCGCTACGACGCGCTATATAGGCATATATAGCTTCTAATGCCGCTCTAATACTTAAAGAGTTTTAGCGGCCTACTCGTAATAGGGCGGAGCTATAGCTATCGGATCGGTTAAAGGCTATATTTACCGCCGTCTAAGAGCCCCTATAACTTAATAAGCTCTAGCTATTCCTTCGTTATCTTAAAGACTTCTTAAACCCGTAAGGTAGATCCCTCTCCTTCGAGTCCTTCTACCGCCGTTTATCTTAAAGACTTCTTAAACCCGTAGGGTAGATCCCTCTCCTTCGAGTCCTTCTACTACTATTTATCTTAAGGACTTCTTAAACCCGTAAGGTAGATCCCTCTCCGAAGCCTCCTTCGAGTCCTTCTACCGCTATTTATCTTAAAGACTTCTTAAACCCGTAGGGTAGATCCCTCTCCGAAGCCTCCTTCGAGTCCTTCTACCGCTATTTA
>LFZN01000277.1:0-62580 GCA_001578235.1 Pseudocercospora eumusae | reverse complement strand
ATATCGGACCGCTACCCTTAATAGAAAGGTTCGAAGATTATTATGTAAGGATATCGTTAGAAGTAAGGGTATATAACATAAGTATTAGGTTTATGTAACGATGTAATAGCCTCTATTCGTATATTAGAATAATCTTAGAGATTCTAAAAAGAGTAAGAGACTAGGGGCCTTCTATATCCCTACACTTCGAGGACCGCCGCCTATCCGCCTATACGGCTTATCGCGATCCCTATCGGAACGGGCGATCGCTATTAGTACGAGCGCTCTCGGCTTATCGCGATCCCTATCGTACCGCCGTCTATCCGCCGTCTATCTACGTAGTATGCGCTCGGCTTATCGCGACCCCTGTCGCGACAGGCCGCCCCCATTGGCCCGCAAGCGAACCAATGCCAGGATTCTTACACGACGACCCTTCCGAGCATGTTAATAGAGACGAAGCCGACGAACGCCTTAGCGGGTTCGAGACTAAATCTCATCCTATTTATCTTCCCGAAAACTCTATTAAGGAGCTTATAGTAGGACTCTAGGTCTACTAAGCCGAGAACGATGTCGTCGATGTATCCGTTCGCGCTATCGCCGAATTCGCGGAGGATACGATCTAGGATCCTCTATATATGCTAGATACTATTATAGTACCCTATAGCAGCGACCTTAAGGTACTCTTAGCTACGGGTAGTATGAACCGTAAACTTCTATCGATCCTTTACTACGACCGCGAATTAGTAGAATATAGACCTTACGTCTATAACCGTAATATACTTATAACCCCGTAGCTTAGCGATAATGTCGTCTTATAATAGTAGCGGGTAAGTATCTTTCTAGGAGATGCTATTTAGCCCTCTAATATCGATAACTACTCGAGGCTTGCGGTAAGCCTCGCTGCCTAGGTAGAAGAGTATTCTCTAGACTATAAATACCGGCTAGGCGAGAGGGGAAGGCTTCTTTCCGTATGCTATTTTATCCTAGCTATATAGCTTATCGAATTACTTATTAACTTTAGCGTTATCGGTTTCCGATATTCGATATACCTTACTACTAAATTTCTTATTTTCCTAGCTAGGCTTAAGCGGTAACTCTAGCTAGTCCTCCTCCGGGAGGTCGATAGTAGTACCTCTATCCTTCCACAAATCCGGAAATAGGTCGACGATAGACCTAAATCTAAGGGCTACGGATAAGTCGGGATTATCTACGTAGATCGTTACTCCTACCGAGGTCTTAATACTTAAGGCGCCGGTATCGATAGTAATTTTAGAAATCTCGGGCTATAACTCTAGGTCTATAAGATCCTCGAGGGAGTTATAACTTAGCGTAGCTTACTTAGGCGTAGCTAGCTTAGACTTAGCCGGCTTAGACTTTAATTTCTCGAACATCGCCTATTCCTTCTACGGGTTTATAGTAGTTAGGATCTTAGCTAGCTTAGCTTCTATAGACGTAGGGTTTAGATTAAATTTATTAATTCAATAAACCTCGTCGATCTAGAGCGGCTACATTTCTCCTAATCGTCCCTTACGAGGAACTATAAGCTATTAACTACGGCTAAGATTACGAACTTATACCGTAGGTATATCCGCGTCGGCGATATACCCGTATATAACACCTTCCTTAAGAGCCTTCTTATCTAGAATGAATTAGAAGTCTATGTCTACCGCGCGTAGGGGTTAGCGATTCTTTACCTTAACCGGGATTATTACCGCGGATCGCGGTAGTACCCTAATAGTATCGGTAGACTTAACGATGCTACGTAAGATGCTATCTATCCTTAGGGATAACGCGATCGGCATTAGGGCGTATTTATTCTCCGTTATCGTAACGTAGCTTACTCTAGCGTAAATAGAGAACCTAGCGGGCGTTATAACATCTATTCCTAGGAGCATATTATGCGGGAGATTCGGCATTACTCGAACGGGCTACTCGATATAAGCTAAAGCCGGCTATTAGGAATCGTGCGTAAAGATAGGAAAGTACATCGGCAAATTAATATATTTCTCGTACTAAGTATTACTAGCTAAACTACGGTAGTTAAGTAGTTCTAGTAAGTATTAAATGTTATCTTATCCTAGTTACTCGAGTAGCTACCCTTAGTCTATTATTAATGCCTTATTACGAGTATCGAGATAAATAACCTTAAATTCCCCCTTAGGAGTAAGGGCATAATTAGCTTCGATAATGTCGAAATGTCTAAAGGTATAAGCCGGATCGCCTAGCGGGAGGCGGGCCGTACTCTAGATAATAGGTAACCTTAGGTCTATTAGATGCGTTATAGAGCTAGGAGGAGAAGAGCGTTTTTCTTCTCTAATATAATAGACCTAGAGCTCTAGGCTATTAATGCCTCGATCTCTCCTCTTTCCTAGTAGGCCTAATTTCTCGGCGCGAGTATTCGCGGAGGATTACGATATCGGAGGAGCCGGCTTACTAGGATTTATTACTAACGGCGTAGCCGGTTCTCCGCTACTCGTTATTTTCGAAGTAAGCTATTACTAGGGAGGAACTAGAGTTCGTAGCTAGAGAACTTATGTATTAAATGTATTCGCTATCTCTAGTATTAGTACTAAGGATTCTAGAATAGATGCTTCTATCGTTTTCGATACTAGATAGGCGTGAGGGGTAGCATTAGAGGGAGTAGATTAATCTAATGTAACGATATTAGATAATAGACTTAAGGCGTCCTACTTCTTATCCGGGAGTAAGCGCTCTAGCGCTTCCGGTAGACGTAAGGGAATAGTACCGTTAGGATACTCGTCCGGTAGTAAGTATCCTAGCGACTTTAAGCGATCGAAAGCGTTTAATGTCGTTAAGTATTCTAGTATTTCCGGTAGATATAGCGTTAAGCTAGAAGTAACTAGATTTACTTCCGGCTCTAAGCGTTTCCCTCTACCGGTTTTACTAGTACGTTCGTTCGTAAGCCCTTACTATCCTTCGGATAAGCTTATTCTAGGTAGTCCTCGAAGAATTTATTTATAGACGCGAACTTCTCGCCGCACATCGTATAGCGGGTTAGGCGTCCGTTATAGCGATACTTCGAGCGTTACTAGGAAGACTAGGCGGCGTCCTTAGGTCTACGACCTTATTAGACGTAGTTTACTAGCTCTAAGAAAGGATTGCTAAGAGGGAACTCGCTCTCCTTATACTCCTCTTCTCCCTACTCTTAAGCATCCTCTTATGCTTACTAAACTTCGTCCTCTTTATCCTATAGAGCGTTATCCTTATAACCTAAGTCTACCGTATACTCGTAGAAGAAATTAGGCTTAGCGCCGAAGTTTATAGGAATAGTACTTCCTACGTTTCCTACATTCCTTATCGAAGGTCTCTAAGGATTCGGATGCTATAGGAGACCTCTCGTATCTACTATGCGCTTATTTACGTTTCCGGCTCGCTAATTGCCGTAGGCTTAAGGTTAGTAGGTCTAGGCTCCGGACTAGTTACTATAGACCTAAGATCGGTAGGTCTAGGCTCTAGATTATTACTACTAGGAATTAGGGCGCTATCGATAGTTGTTAAAGGGGTTATTACTACGGTAGAAAGGCGCGCGTCTAGAGTTATTACGAGGCCTAGAGGAAAACCCTAGGTCTACGAACCTACCTCCTACTAGGCCGTCGCGCCTATAGAAATTAGTTAACTTACCGCCGTAGAAATCGGAGGTCCTACTACCTAGAGGATATAGCTCGATCTAGGTAACGTAATAAGCTTACATCGTATCGATTAGAGTCTAGTAAGTCTAGCTAACGGTAGGTACTTCTAGATTATTACGGAGCTCTAGCGCTACCTTCCGGTATACTAGATTAATCTAACTATATAGTAACTTAGTTCCGCTCTACTATACGAGGCGCATAACGTTTATAACGTAGGAACTAACGGAGCGGCGGGCGGCGACTTCCTTAATTCGGTATTATTCCGTTTCTAGCTTACGTACGGCGACGAGAGGGTCTAATCGGAATTACTCGCGTAGAGCTACCTTCTAGTTTTCGATACCTAGGCCTTCCTATAGCGCGGAGTAGTAAGCATTAGTAAGGGCGTATATATACTAATATAAGGCGGAACCTTAGAGGTAGCGATAGAGGGATAGACGTAAGGTACGAGCTAAGTATTCCTCGGCTTAGATAGCTATATCGAGACGAGTAATAAATGCGAACATATCGCGGTAGTAAGCTATGTTACCTTTATACATTATAGGATCTAAGTCCTTACTCTCTCTATTATCGACGAGGTCCTTATTAAAGAAACCGATAGACTTAGGCTTAAATTTCTACGGGCTAGAATCCGTAGAATACTCTAATAGAGGAGCGTCTCGTAGAGGTACGTCTCGCGGAGGTACGTCTCGTATACTATAGCCTTAATTAGTAGACCTAAAGTTAAAAGCCGAGATCTCTCCTCTAGTAGGGTACGGTAGGTACCTAGGTCTACCGGCTCCGCCTAGTAGCACGTATAGATCTAGCTACTATTCGTATGCCGTAGATCGGCGAGTAGGCTAGCTCTAATTATATAAATCTTATACTTATAGCTAGCTATCGGCTACTCTTCTATTTATTCATAGCTAGCCTACCGCCCTCTATTACGCGGCCGTTAAGTACGGCCGTGTTTACGGCGTAACCCTTAGCTCGGTTACATTCTTATTCTCGCCTATTTAAGCCATCTAGTTCTACATAATTAAGGTAAGCTATAGGATTGCTTTCTCTAGCTTGTCGTACTTATAGTCGGTACTATTAGCGTTATTACTATTAGCGTTACTATTATTATTAATAGTTACTAGCTATCGAGTAGTAATGTTTACTAGCTACCTAGTAGGTGTAGGGTTAAATAGCTAACTCGTAGACGTTAGTTAAGGGTTAATTCTATAATCTTCGGAAACGGGCGGAGTAGGGCTAGCGGCAACTAGTACCTTTCCTTTATCTTTTATAGCTTCCTTTCTACTATCTTCGAACGCTTCTCTAAGTCTATCTTCGATAGAATCTTACATTTCCTACATTCTAACTTACATTCTAACTTATATAGCTTTACGCTCTTCTACTATTTATTCTATAAGCTAAGCCTTTAGGTCGGTCGAGCTAACCTTGCGTCCGTTTACAACCGGTTCCGACATTTTATTATCGTCGGAAGAAAGCGAGCTACTCGCGCGGCGGCTAGATACTAAAATTACCGTCGGAGGTCTCTCCGAACTAGGATCACGGGCGCTTAGCTTACGATAGTTACCGAAGTTTTCGTAGGTAGCGGATAGAGGCGGATTAATTATGAAGGGAAGAATCTTACGTCTACCGCTACTAGTAGCGGTAGGATCTAATTAAGGAGGCGGATTAATTATAAAGGGGAGATCCTTACGTCTACCGCTACTAGTAGCGGTAGAGGTCTCTTTAGCTTTAGCTCCTACGAGAGGATCGACCTTACGTCTACCGTTGTCTATCGTAGTAGAAGTCTCTCTTCTAATAGCTAAAGTTTCTACCGTCTTCCTAATAGGCTTAGGAGGGACCTAATACTTTCTTCGACTACGATTACTACTTTCCGAAGGCGCGTCTTCGGTAGTAGACTTATAGTATTCCTCTAGCTAGCGAGCGAAGTATTTATTAAAACGCTAACTCTAGGCTAGCTAGTTAATTTTCTAGGCCGTGAGACGGGCGAGGTTAGGTATAGAAACCTAGGTACTAATAACCTCCGAGTAGGTTAGAAGTTACTTAGGGCCTTACTCTTTCTCGCCTTAGTCGGTAGACTTAGCTTCTCTAGATACCGATCTTACTCGACGGGGAGCCTCTTTAGCGGCGGGGTTATTATACTACTAAGTAATAGCTATAACGCGGTAATAGAAATTACCTACGAGGAGTTTCGCTAAGTACTCGCGAAGCTTCGAAAAGGCGAGGAGATTATAGGCGTTAGAAACTAAGTAGTCGTAATCCTCTTATAATTCTAGGAATTTATAGTCTTCGAAGGCGGCTACGGCAAGCTAAGTATCTAGCGATGCTATATAGACCTAAGGCTAAGGTACTAACTAATTCGATGCTACTCCGTAGCCGACTACGAAGATAGAAAATAGCGACCTTAGTAAGCTTAAGGAGGGATCTAAGGACCGGAGTGAGGTAGCACTTCGGCTACTACCGAGGGAGGTACGTACCCGCGACTACTCGAGTAGCGTACCGCGATTGCTTATACTAGACGCGGTTTCGTAACGTAACTACTTACACTTCGAGGGTCCCTTCCTTTAGTAAATAAAGGTGTTAATAATAGTAAATAAGTGCCGCGGCGGCGAGGTAGGTCGCGGATCCCGGTTCTCGTAGACCTATAGTTATTTACTAAGTAGCTTGTCGCGTGTAGCTTTCTACTAGTTAGTATTAGTACGGAAGATTAGTAGGAATCCGTAAGCCGGAGGACTTATTCGCGGATTTTGGTCTATAGAGTTAATAGTTTAGTCTATATAGTTAACAATTTAGTCTATATAGTTAATAGTTTAGTCCGTAGGGTAGACGGTTTAGTCCGTATAACGACGGTTAGTGCCTCTAGCTAGTTATCGTAGTAAAGCTACTATTTTGTTATAGTGTTTAATTCATTGTATTCGTAGATGATAAAGCTAAGTCTATCTACATGAAGAGAAGAAGGTAACCTGTAGGGCACGTGCCCATCCGCTGGTGTGTGCCTGCCAGGTGTGGCCTCCACAACATTGGACATCGTCCATTAACATAGAAGCGGCTTATAGTATAAGATTAATAATCTCCGTTACACGTAGGCGCTTTTCGGCTCAGAGCCTTACTTCCATCGCGCGGGTGTTAATTTCTACACTAAGGAGTTCTACTATAGTACCTTCTACGTCCTTCTTATTATTACGCGGAATGCTAAGTTAGTCCGTAAGCTCGGTCTATAAGGTTCTTACTAACGTAGCGTTAGAAGCTTAGGAGACCCCCGGTCGCACGATGAAAATGAAGTCGTCTAAATAGTAGAAAAGGGTAGCCGCCTAGTTTAATCGCTATTCTAATAACTAATGTAGGCCTTCTACGAAGAGATTAAAAATCTATAGTAACGCACGTAGGCCGAAGGGGAGTTAGTTATCGACGAAATAACGACCCTACTACTCGAAGGCTAATAGGTGCCGTTAGTATAAGGATACCGGCACATTACGAAAGGTAGCCTTAATGTCTCGTTTAATAATAACTAAGCCCTTGCCGTATGCTAGAACTATATCGATAATTGCCTCGAATAAGACGTACGAGATCGCACTATATGCTTTTAGAATAGCATCGTTTATAGAGTACCCTCGTGGAAAGAATAGGTCGTAAATGCGGCGGAAGCTACCTTCGTGCTTAGGCACTAAACCTTATAGTAAAACAACGCGGGTATAGCTATCTAATGCTAGCACTTCTATAATCCGGCACTTATCTAATTCGTCGGTAAGTTAGCGTGTTATCTCACTAGGATTAAGCTTTACTAAGTAGTAGTTAGCACTACGGTTTTTAGGGTTAAACCGATGCCCTTTATCTTCGTAGCCGATGTTAGCGCCGTGCGTAATAATGTAGTTAAGCACCTAAGGCAGCTATTAGTTAGGGTAATCGCTTAGAAGGGATAACTACGCCTAAGTACGGAAAGGGCTAGTTTATTAGAGAGGCGTCGTAGAAGCTATAACGTTATAGGTTAGCGTAGTATTTAGACGAGTAGTAGCGCTACTCTATTCTACAATGTCGAGTAGTAGCGCCTTCTCCTAAGGGATAATATCGTCGTAAAACATTAACTATTACGCTACTAGCTCCGGGCGTCTCCTTTTAGCCGGGTAATTGCGAGCGCTATAGTCTTTTTCTTTATAATGTTTATAAACATATATCGCGAAGCACCTTCCGACTAGTTTTAGACCGCTAAAGCGATAAGTGCCGGTATTATTCTATAATAGACACGGCTTATCTTTATATTCCTCCTCTAACTTAGCCTTTATAGGAGGCATATTGTTAGTTAGTCGGGGTCTTTTAGATGGCGTATTTTCGCGGACTAAATAGGCCTTAACGGAGGTAGTGTTCGCGGACGGTCGATTAGAGGCTAGTAGAAGTTCCTAGTATTGTGTAGCAATAATATCTTAGACTTAGTAATGTCGGCAATGTTCTAGGCCTCGGGCGATAGGTAGCCGGCTATACGTGCGTCGTACATAGAGTTTATAGTAATCTCTCGTACTATCGACTAGATGTAGTAGTCATTATAGAAGTATATCCATAACTTCTAACGGCTAAGGGTCTACCTACATGAGTGTTACGGGGCTTCTAGCGACGACCTTGTTACTATGCATTGTGAATAGGAGCGTTTAAATATATCGAACGCCCTTATTAGGTAGGCGATATTAAGAAGTAAGGAGATTAGTACGGAGACCTTTACAATGTCGTATCATATAGTTACGTTATTCCATCTCTTATCCTCCTTCTTCTCCGGCTCATTTCTACGTTAGTCTTTTAGTAATAGCTTAATGAGGTCGAGAGGGTCGAACCTTAGGTAGAATATCTAGTATGGATAATACATCTACAGTTTAAATTCAAAATATGTAATATTTTTATAGTACTTTTTGTTCTTTTATTACTATTATATGTCTTCGATAGAAGTTATAGTATTACTATAGAGCCAATTAAAACCTACTTAAGCGTCTAAATCTATATATGTATGTCTAGATTATCGTAGTCTACGTCCTCTTCGTCCTCCTCGTCGTCTTCGTCTAATTCTATTAAATCGTCTAGCTCTTCAAAATATAGAGTATCGATAGCTCTGGCTTTGCCTTTAGAACTAAAGCTAACTACTTCTAATTCTTCTTTAGATACTTCTTCATCGTCGTCTACATCGTCTTCGTCATTAATAACTCCTAGTCTCTTTAAGATAATAAGTTCTTTAAAATTCTCTAAACCAAGTCTATTACGTTTCTTAGTTACCATATCGACCGCTATAGAGAATTGCGCCTCGCTAGGTACCGAGGTTGCTAATATAAATAGCCAAACTCGTGCCATATTATAAATAATACGTAATATATATTCTGTACCTCTGTCGTAGTCTTCTAGTAAATGTTTATTATTACTATCTCTAGGTATTCTAGCCTCGGCTAAAGAAATATCCAATTCATTTACTTTGGATACACTCTCCTTAGTATATCTAGTATGGAACTCGTCGTCGACGTCTATAGTATCTTTTCTAGAAGTACTAGCGACCGTAGTTTGCGATTCGTTATCGATATAGGTACGGCCGCGAGTACTAATATAATATCTCTAATGGCTTTTGTATTTTTCTCTTAAATACTCTTCTAATTCGCCTATTACTATAGAGTTAAAATTAAGAGGAGGTGTCTCTAAAAATTGTGATTTAAAAGACGGATTAAGAACCGTAACTACTAGTAAGTCCTAAAATCTATTGAAAATTATAGTCTTACTCTTCATATCTAAGGTGTCTATATTCTTGATAGGATAATACTCTAAGGCCTTTTCAATAGCTTATTCTACTCCCTATCTCAACAAAGGATTAGATTTAATACAAGGTTTTTCTAGGGCTCTTTGTAGACTTCTTACTATCTTGAATATTTATAATATACTGTTAGATATAGTCTCGTAGTGTAAGAGGAGTGAATGAACAGGTGTATAGACACGACGTAGCAGTTAGATTTCTCTATGTAACAATACCTAACGGGCTCGAAAAGGAAAGGAGTAAGTAAAGAGTTTTCCTCGGTACGCTAAGCCCTACGAGTCGGGTACGAGGCGCTACCGAGGCGCTTACGAATTAGTTACGAATTAGGTTAGTTCCCTAATAGTATCCCCCCCTCCCCTAGTAGCCTATCCTAGGCTATATAGGAGCGAGAATAGTATATAAATAAAGGAAGGTTAGTTCGGGGTCTTTACGTCCCCGCCTCGTCGTCTTTCCGCTCGCCCGGTAGGAGGCTATATACATCGTACGACCTTCCTATACTAAGACGTAGGTAAGTAATACGTATAGTTACTAATAAGAGGTATAGGCTCGTTATAGTAGGGGTTCGTAGGCGCTACGGGGGACTTTCGTCGTCGTAGTTTAGCGGAGGGCTAAACCCGGTTCGCCTTTAGTTCTACGCGGCTATTACTTCCCTTTCTATAATGCTACCGCGTACCTTAGATTAGGTCGTTATTTATATTTTTCCTAGGTTAGATGTTACTTAAAGGGCCTTACTAGTTATAATTAGGTAGCTACGTACGTAGTAGAGTAGTCGCGAAGCGGTAACGAGGCGGTAGTAACCTAACCTCGTACGCGCGTTATATAAGGTACCTATCTTTTCTCTAACTTCTTCTTCTTTTATATATATACTATTATCTTTTTAAGAGTCCTTTATCCGTACGCCCCCCTAGATTAATTAATCTTAGCTCTATAAGCTCCGATAACTATACTCCGCCGCGCCCGATACTATTACCTATTCTAGCTAGAGATAACGTATTTAGTTTCTAAGACTTTTAGTCTTTAAACGCTAACGGTCCTAGTAGTAGTAAGTATCCGGTAGTATTTCGTAGTACTTTCGGTAGCTAATCGGTATAGTTCGTCGATTTCTTCCCTTCGATAATATATTAAACTCGCCTAGTAGTTTCGGCGAGAGTCCCGTTAGTCGCGATAGTAAGACTCCCGTTAGTACGCCGGGTTATTATACCCGTTATAGTACTCTCTCGATACCGGATCCGTCGTAGCCTCTACCCTATTAGGCGTACTATATTAGTAAGGTATTAACTTCGAACTAGCCGGTAAAGAAGGCGCTCGCTAACCTACTAGCCCTCTAAGGTACGCCTACTCTCCGCGAGCCGCTCTATACTAAGTATATCCGTCGTCGGTAGAGACTACGCGACGAGAGCGGTAAGAACGGAGTTATCGATAAGAAGTCTATATTAGCTATATCGTAGGAGTATAAGAAGCCCTTAAAGGGATTTTATTAGTATTATAAGGAGAGTCCTAGTAACCTATCGTATGTCCTAGTTCGTTCCGAGCTCGTTCTATTACCGTTTCGCTACTAACCGTAGTAGATTCCTAAGGAGATAAACCGTACTACTAACGTATAGTATTACCTCCGCCGAGATACGCTTCGCGCTAGCGATCGAAATACGGCCGATCGTCGTTATAAGCGCCTTATAGACTTTTCGTAGAAGTTTATATCTTATCTATTCGACCTTAATCGTAAGGTCTATAGCCGTGCTCCTCCGGGTATTAAGTCTCCTAGTAAAGGGCTCGCCTCTACTAACGCGTATAAGTACTTCCGTTATAGTCGGAAGACTAGTTACGAGTATGCCGAGAAGGAGTAGAATACGGGCCGTAGCGATAGTAGGTACCGTCTAAGAAATGTAGTAATCGATAATTAGGCTAAGTAGACTATAGTACGAGGCGTAACGGTCGAGGAGGCTCGTCTTATCTACTTTAGGTAGTACGTAGTATAATTTCGGTATAGATCTAGAATAGGTTCGATAGCGAGATAGCATTTATTTTTAGGGATTTCTTAAGAATTATAATTAATTAATCTTTAGCGGGAGTCCTTAAGCGTAGGTTTAGTTAACTACTACGTACTATATTATAATAGGTACGAAAAGCGTAAATTTTATCTCTTTTACGTATAGCTTTTTACTATAGGCTTTTTTAAACTCTTACGTTTTTTATGTCCTCGCTTTTATAGGCCTTCCTCGTTTCCAAGCCGGGCCCTTTTCGTTAGTTCTTCGAGCCTTACGCGGATAATCCTTTATTAATTTATAGTTTACCTTATACGAACTAAGGAGTTTATCCGCTACTAGGTCGTCCTCTATTACCTAATCGTCGTATTTAGGCGACTAGCCTACCTATCGAATTTTAAACTAGAGTCCTTCCTTTATAATACGGTAAGATAGGATTTCCTCGACTTCGAAACGTTTATTACCTTCTCTATCGTCGACGAGGGGCTCTACTAGTAGTAGTTCGTAGCCTTCCTATAGACGGTATAGTTCTAGAAGGGAGACGTAGAAGATAGGGTAGAATCTCTTTATCGAAGGAGGGAGGTTTAGCTCGTATACGTAGGTACTAATGCGATTTTTAATAGTAAAGGGCCTAAGATACTTATTATTAAGCTTCTTATAAGGGCGACGAGTATATATATTCCTTCCTAAAACGAGGACTCGTTCTCTAACGTCGAACTATCGGTCTTAGACCGATCGGTCGTAATATTTCTTTTATAGGGCTACTATATGTTCTAAGCTAGACTTCGTATTATCGAATTCTTTTTACCTTACTAAAATCTATACGTAGGCTTACTTAGCGAGTTTACGAGACTTCGACGTAGTTTCGATATCTCCTCGCCTCCTCTACGGTAGGTATTCTTAGTCGGTAGTACGCCGAATACCGTTAGCTATATTTAGAACGATTATAAAGGCGATTTAGATAGGTAACTTCTCTAGCTTAGTATAGATTTTACTATTATACGCTAGGGTAGTAGTATAAAGGAGTCTTACCTAATCGTCTTAGTCTTAATTATAGTAGATATAGAGATATGTTTCGAGGTTCTAGTTAGAACGCTCTATTTGTCGGTCCGTCTAGGGATAGAAGGCGGTACTAAGGCGTTTCTTATAGACTAAGTAGTAGTAGAAAGCGCTCTAAAATATACTTATAAAGATCGATCCTCGGTCCGAGATAATGCTATCGGGGACGCCGCTACTATAAACGATTTCTCGAAACATAAGCTTAGCTAGTTATACTACGTCGATCTTAGAGGTAACGGGGAAGTACCGAACTATCTTCGAAAATCTATCGACGATAACTAGGATCGAGTCGTAGACGCTACTATTAAAGCCCTTTAAGGGTAGAAGCCCTATAATAAAGTCTATAGGGATATAGCGCTATAGTTTAGTAGGAACTTCTAACGGCTTTAGCGTCCTATAGGGTTTATACCGTTTAACCTTTAATCTTTAGTATACATCGCATTCTATAATATATTATTCGACGTCTTTCGTAATACCTTTCTAGGAGTACTTAGCGGAGATAGCTTCTTATATACGTTACTTACTATAGTAACTAGCTATAGGGTTATTATAGTTATAGTATAGGATCTCTTACCTTAGCGAGGCGCTTTATAGTACGTAGACCTTACTATTAAGGCGAAGGAGTCTATTATTATCGAAGTCGTATCGATCGAGATCGGCCTATAAAGCTAGGTTACCCTTTTAGTCGTCTCGCGTAGTAGAATCGCCGTCTTTTCGGCCCTCTTTCGCTATCTTAACGTCTTAGATATAAGGGTCTCTTATTTACGTCGATTTAATTAGGTCGAGAAGGGACTTTAGAGCCTCGTACGAGAACGCTCCTTTATCGGTAGCCGCTATAGCGATAGCGATATAGGATATATAGGGCGTAAGCCTTTCGTATACCCCTCCGATCGAGATTATTACTATTAATATCTCGTCGTTAATAAGAGTATCTATAGCTAGGTACCGACCGTTATTATTTTATAGTAGCGGTCCTACGGACTTTACCTAATTAGGGTAAACATAAAAGGTTTCGGTCTACGAAGTACTTCCCGGTACTAATTCGTAGCCGTTTCGATATTCCTCCGGCGCCTCTATAGAGGCGGACTCGGTATTTATCGTTATAACTCCTAGTTTCTTTTAGAGTAAGGGAAGTATACCTTTAAGCTCTTAGGATTTAGTACTATCCTTAAAGCCTTTAAAGTAGTTAAGTCTTCTTAATAGTCCGTCGGAAGGGTTAGCGGATCCCTTCTTATACTCGATAACGAAGTTATATACCGCGAGCCGTTTAGCGATATAGGCTTATCTCCTAGATAGGGTCTATATAGTTATAAAGTATCGTAGATTATTATAGTCGGTTAGGACCCGAATAAGGTACGCGGCGCTACTAAGATAGTATCGCTAGACCTTAAAGCATTCCGAAATAGCTCTTAGTTCTTTATTAGGTATACTATATCGGATCTACGGTCCTACGAAGCTACGCGAATAGTACGCGACTAGATACTAGTAGCGTTACTTAGGATTCTCTATCGACGGCTATAGTATAATACCCGCGTAAGTAGCGTCTAAAGTATCCGTAATTACGTAGATTAGTAAGAAGAGGTTAAAGTATTTAAGAAGCGGAGCTTCTTAGAAGGCCTTCTTAAGCTCTTTAAACGCGTTATTTACGGCTTCTAACTAATCCTATAGGCCTCGAACTATAATACTCTTTCTAGGCTTATTTATTCCTTTATACCTATCGGTAAGGAGGTTATTAAAAGGTCGAGTAATGCGGGAATAGTTCTATATAAATCGCCGGTAGAAGTTTACGAACCCTAGGAATACTTAGATATCTCGATAGTACTATAGAGTAGGCTATTCGGCGATGCTCCGGACGCGCTCCGGGTCTATCTCTACCCTATTTATAGTAATAACGAACCCTAAGAAGTCGGTCCTATCCTTATAGAATTTACATTTTAAAGCCTTAGTATATAGATAGATAGATAGATCTTTCATTTGCCTGTTTTAGTGCCTATCGGCCTATGTAGGTCTAAAGCTATGTATTCTATGAAAAAGGAAACTAGGCTAGCTAGTAAAAACCTCTCCCTTTGCCCTCGTTAACACCTCGTCTTCTTTAGTTTCTCGATTTTACTTCCTCTAGGTTGTACTAGTATTATAGTATTACCCTCTAACTACCTTGCCCGCTACCCTAATGCTCCCTCCTCTTCTATCCCCTTTCTTTTTACCCTCCTTCTCTCTATCTACTCCTCTATTTCTTCGGCTAGGGCGTACTATTTAAGGTATCCTTCCCTAATAATCTATCTTATAATTCTTCTTATATTATCTTTATTTGTTATAATCTTATTATATTCCCTCTCTTTCGCTTAGTATCTCTACTCGCTCCTCCCTTTCCTCTATCGTTTATATATAAGTAGTATATGTTTAGGGTTTTAAGATAGGTAGGCGTATAGGTAAGCTTTATTTTCTATCCCTAAAACTCTTCTCTAGTATAGGTAGGCTCTAAGACCGATATGCTCGGAGCGTAGTTATATAGCTATACTTACCTCCGCCCTTTTTAGGTCTTTATAGATCCGGTCGTTATAGCTCCCGAAGGTAGTTAGGGCTTTCGGTATACTATTTCTTCTCGGTATTTCCTCCTATTCTTCTTCCTAGAGTATCCTTACTATCTCCTCCGCTATGTTTTAACCTTTTCTTCCCTCCCTTTTCTCTATAGTTTAGAATACTTTATAGTAGGTCTCCGTTCCTTAGGCTAGGTCTTCTTCTTTCTATACCTTCTTCTCTATTCTATAAATCCCTCTCCTTCTCGGCGGTACTTAGCTCTAGATCTTCTCGAGCGCTTTTTTAATAGTTTTCTAAACCGGATATAGGGTCGTTTTAATAGCGTATTAGTACCTTATGCCCTTTAGGTACTAGTATACTAGTAGCGATCCCGTCTCTATTTCTAGTACTCTCGTTGGGGTAGATTTATATACCCCTATAATTCTCCTAAGGCATTAGGCTTAGACTCTATTAATTAGGTCTATAATTCTCTTCGGTGTTCTATCTTAAGCTACCTAGACCTAGGCTCCGTAGAGTATCGCTAGTTTCACTATTACCTTATATATTGTCCTTACTTTATCGAATATTACTTCCTATATCGATGCCGTAAGTCTTTTAATAGATTATCTATTCGCGTTAGCTCTTATTTATGCCTTCTTAACTTACGGGCCCTAGCTTAGTTTTAGATCTAGCTATATTCCTAGGACTCGTAGCTCTAAGGTAGGTTAGGTTAGATGGCCTTAGATAGTAATTAGTACCCTTATATTATATTTAGTCTTTACCTTACTAAAGTAGATTAGTTAGTACTTCTCCGGTGTAAATTTAGCTCTATGTTTTTATGCCTATACTTCGTACTCCTTATATTACTCCTCCAAGATCCTATAGTTCTCTTCTATAGAGTCCGACTATGCTAGGATATTAGTATCGTCTACAAATCCCGATGCCGATATCTTATTCGATTTAAGCTTTAGTATTAGGTCCGCTACGAATATTAGAAAGAGTATCGGTAAGAGGGTCGATCCTTAGGGTATTCCCGTATTAGTCTAGATAGGGGCTAATTTATATCTCCCTAAGAGTAGCTAGGTTGTTCTCTCTTTTAGGAACGACTAGATGAATTAGACTATCTATGTTAGGATCCTCTTTTGCCTTAGTATATAGATAAGTCTCTTATGTAAGACGTTGTCGAAGGCTCCTAATATATCGAGCGAGAGGAGTAATGCTACTTTATTCTTTCCGTAGTACTATATGTGTCGGACCTATTCTATAATAAGCTCTACTACTATAAGGGTAGATCTCTTTACCCTTCCCCCTATTTACTCCTCTAGTAGGACGTTATACTCCTCTACGAACTCTATAAGCCTCCTTACGACTAGTTTCTCTAAGAGTTTTCCTATCGTGTTAAGGAGTGCTATCGGTCGGTATAATTTTAGTTAGGAGTAGTCTTCCTTCTATAGTTTCCGGAGTACTATTATAAGGGATTCTCTAAACCGCTTTAGGTAATATCTATATATTATGTAGGCCGTAAAGATGTTAGCTAATACCGGGGCTAGCGTTTTTTTATATGCCTTAAGTATTTTATTATGTACTTTATCCGGCCCTAGTACTTTTTTCCCTAGGAGCTTTAAAATAGTTATTATTACTTCCTCTATGTCCGCTTCTAGTTACTATTTCGCGCCTTCCCGGGGTATCTCGAGTTAAGCTCCTTAGATATCCGTTAGGTCGGCCTCTACTTACCCTCCGAAAAAGTATTATCCTAGTACTCCTACTTTACCTCCGTTAGTAGTATAGATTCTTCCTTATCTATCCTTAATGTCGGGGAACTAGGGTAGTTAGTCTCTTTCCTAAGTAGGTTACCTTACCTATTTAGTAATCCTCTATATGTCCTCTAGTTTTTCTATAAGTATTCCGATCGTAGATCTCTATTCTAGTATCTTATCCCTTTTTATCTATCCCTTCTTATCCTAGGTAGCTCTATAATAAGCTTCCTAGTCTTCTTAGGAGAATATTATAGTCTACTTCCTCCTTACCCTTCTTATTTCTTTTACTTTTTCCGTACATTCTTACGTCTAGAACGGTTACTAGTACTTAGACGGCTTATAATTAGGTATTATAGCTTCTATAGCTTCTTAGATAGCTCGTACTAGGTGTTCTACCGCTCTCTCGATGTCTTCTATGTTTCGTAGGTCTCTAGCTACTATTTCCTAGGTCCTCGGTTCTAGCATCCTTCTTATTACCTCCTAATTAGCTTTCTTCTAGTTAGGTCTTACTTCCGGTTCCTATTCCTAGGTCGACTATAGGTTAAGCTCTATTTGTATCGGTAGGTAGTCTAATAATACTTCTATATCTATGTTTATTATACATTTCTTAATACTCTCTTTTATCGGTTAAGTTACGAAATAGAGGTCGATTATACTTTTACTTAACCTAGCTTCCTACGTCGTAAGCCCCTTCGGAGTTGTTATCTCTATTCCTTCTCTCTCTATAGCGTCGATTAGTCTCCCTACTAAGTAGTAGTATACTAGTATAAAGTCTAATCCCTATAGGGGGTAGTAGAGGTTAAAGTCGCCTACTACTACTTATTATTAGTCGTTCTAGATTATAGTTAGTATCCTTTCTAAGGTATTAAGCTATATGCTACTCCTTAACTCCGGTAGTAGGTTATATATGTAGTATACCTTAATCGGGCCTTAGGCGGTGTGTATCCTTATCGAAGTAGAATCCCTATCCTCCTAGTCTATATTCTCCTATGTCTCTATACCGATCTCCTTGCTAATATAGATATATGTTCTCGGCGTTCCCGTTTTATGTATAATTATATAGTACCTTAGGTCTTTTACTATTATTAGTCTTAATAAGTAAGGGTTTATCTACGGCTCTTATATCGCTATAATATAGTAGTGTTCCGGTTAAAGGGCTTAGAGAAAGCTCCTTTATACCTTATCCTTACTCTTATTTACATTGTACTATATAATAGTTAATAAGGTTGTAGTATTCATTAGGTTTAGTCCATCTAGTCCTAACTAGTTTCGTCTTAACTTTAGGTCTCCCCCTAGGTGGTATCTTTATTTATCTATATAACCATTTAGTTAAGCTTCCTTTAGTTAGGGTCTCTCCCTACCTAGTCCATGTGTCGTGGCCGTCCTATTTAGGGGTAGTTTCTTAGAGGGGGGGTAGCCTCCTCCTCTCTTTATCTCTTATTCGGGTTATATGCCCTTTGTCGGCTTTATTGATCGTCCTCGGGGGTATAGTACCTCTATAGTAAGGTTATCCGGGCCTCCCTCGCCTTCTCTTAGGCCCTTATCCTAACCGGGCATTCCTTAGCCTAGGCTAGGTGTTTTCTCCTATAGTTAGCGCATCTAGCCTTATCTTTCGGTTCTATGCATTCCTTTACCTAGTACCCTTAGGTATAGTATGAGTAGGTATTCGTCGTCTTTAGGCACCTTACTACTAGGTGTCCGTACTACTAGTACTTATAGTATTATAGTATCCTATAAGTATTTATGTAGATTTCTATATCTATCCTCTCGAAATCCTAGAAGAGCCCCCTTTCTAGGAGCGTGTTTGCTTACTCTACGCTTCCTAACTATAGGATAAGTAACGATCTCGTCTTTATATCTTCGATCTTACTCTTAACCTATACTACTTTAGAGATCTAGATTCCTAGGTACGTATATTAGTTTTCCTTTTAGAGTTAGGCGATGTAGTCTTATATTCTAAAGGTTCTAGCTATACCGTGGGCTATTACTGTAAACTATTAGCGGGAGACCTTTACTATCTTCCTAATCTTTATTATCTATTCTTTCTAGGTTTCTAGTTTTTTCGTATCCCCTTCCGTAACCGTATAGAGCTTAATAGCTCCGCGCCCGTCCTTCCTAGCCCCTATAATCTCCTTCATTCCTTTTTTTTAGACTATTTCATTCCCCGTTATCTTATCGATTTCCTCCTATTCCTTTAGGTCCGTAACGTAGACTTTAATAGCTATCTTCTTTTCCTTAAGGCTAGCTACCTTTACCTACGTGTCCTAGTTAGTTTTCGGGGCTAGTAGCGTACCCTTCTATACCTTTACTACTACTATTCTACTACCTTGTCTACTATTATCCTTATGTCGCTTTTAAGTGCCTTTAGTCCTCCTAAGAGTTCTATAATCATCGTTTTAAGTACTCTCTCCGGGACCTCTCCGTCGGCCGCTATTACTATCTCCTACGCTCTCTCGCATGTCTCCTTCTACTCTTTCGCTTCGCCCGGGGGCCTCGTCGTCGTCGCTGTCGCCGTCGCCATCTCCACTTAGTAGCCTTAGTATATAGCTTCTATTCTCGTAACCGCTATAGGACTTATTATATATACTTACGGTATTCTTCTTCTAAGTTTAAGAAGATAAGAATATTATCGAGGTAGACGACGCATATATAATCTAGTAATCTAGCTAAGGCTCGATTAATATAGGACTAGAAGGTCGCCGGCGCGTTCGTAAGTCTAAATAGTATAACTAAGTACTTAAAGAGACCGTAACGGGTCTTAAATACTATCTTCTATTCGTTACCCTTACGAATATGTAGTCGGTAGTAGGCGTCTTTAAGATCTAACTTACTAAAGATCTTCGCCTATCCGAGTCGGTCTATTATCTCGCTAATAAGTAGTAGAGGGTAACGGTTCTTAACCGTAACTCGATTAAGTCCGCGGTAATCGATATATAGTCGTATACCGCCGTCCTTTTTAGGGACGAAGAGGATTAGTACGCTATAAGGCGACTTACTNTAATCTAGTAATCCGGCTAAGGCTCGATTAATGTAGGACTAGAAGGTCGCCGGCGCGTTCGTAAGTCCGAATAGTATAACTAAGTACTTAAAGAGACCGTAACGGGTCTTAAATGCTATCTTCTATTCGTCCCCCTTACGAATACGTAGTCGGTAGTAAGCGTCTTTAAGATCTAGCTTACTAAAGATCTTTACCTATCCGAGTCGGTCTATTATCTCGCTAATAAGTAGTAGAGGGTAACGGTTCTTAACCGTAACTCGATTAAGTCCGCGGTAATCGATATATAGTCGTATACCGCCGTCCTTTTTAGGGACGAAGAGGATTAGTACGCTATATAGCGACTTAATAGGCCGGATCTATCCCTTCTTTAGTACGTTATCGATATACTCTCGTAGGATCTTTAACTCCTCTTAGGAGAGGTTATAGATAGGTATCTACGGAGGCGACTTACCTTCTTTAAGCTCGATAGTATAATTATATACTATATGTTAGGGTAGGATACTAGCTAAGTCTACGTTAAAAACGTCCTTATAGTCTTAGTACTACGGAGGAACTCCCTCGGTATATATTACTATAGTAACGACGTCTAAATATACCTATTTAGGGAGGTTAAATAGCTCTAGTATATTTTTATAGGCGATTTAGAGCTAGTTCTATACCGTAATCGTAGCTAGCTACTACTAGTCTAGTTTTCTCCGATCTAGATTAATAGTTATCGGGTCTCGATTACTACCTCCTTAGCTATTTAGGGTTATAATAGCGTCTTCGAGGGCGAAGGAGCCTATAGGTTTAGCTACGGCGGCGATATCCTTACGAAGAGGTATCGGAGTAGGCTCGAAATCTTAGGAGTCTAGTATCTCTATCGATATAGCGTATATACCGTTTTCTAAGGTAAGATAACTAGTACTATCGATAATAGAGGCGAGTACGGTAGAGGCTATAGCTCTTACTTCGGCGTTCTCGTCTTCTAGATCCTATATAAAGCGTACTTTACGGAAGTTAATTAGAGGTAATATAGCCGCTAATTAGTCCTATCCTAGGACTATGTTATATCCTTAGAATACCGCCGCCTAGAAGTTCTAATCGGCCTTTCTTAGCTTCGATTCGCTATCCTTAATAGTAACGGCGAGTCGATATACCTTAAAGAGGGTTATCTTATTATCGTTAAGAAAACGAGCGTTTAGGGTTAGTAGGTCGAGAGGTTAGAGATCTAATACTCGAGAGTAGTAGGTAGAGATAAGATTTAGCTACGCTCCGTAGTCGATTAAGGTACGAAGTAGCCTCGATAAGCTATTAATACTAACCTCTACGTTAATACGTCTCTCCCGTCCTTTTATTTTTAGCCCTAGCTATAGGTTAAATAGATTAGTAATAAGAATATCGTTTAGGTTATTATTATCCGTAGCTAGGGTAGCTATTTTTCCGACCCCTTCTTATCGGAAGTAGAGGCGTCTTTCTCCTACTTCTATTAGTCGCGGTTATTCTAACTAGAGGCCTCGGTCGGCTTCTTATCCTTTTACTAACGGTTCTTCTAGGGCTTAGAATCGCTTTAACGTTCTTTCGACGCCTTATCGGTATCGTTTTAATAACCGAGGTCTGTGCACTGCAAGGGCGTTTCGAGCCTCTCCGGACAACCTGTCCTCCTATAATACGCCCTATTTACAGGCCTTAGGTAGTACTGTACTATAGTCATTCATTCGGTGTGTTGTTCTATCGCTCCTTATTAAGATAATCACTATACAACACGCATATACCGCCCGCTCCGCGAGGCGCTAGAATAGTAATAAGAAGTAGTAAGAAAGGAGGTGTGCCCGGGCGCTAAGGAAACGAGTCTCGTGACGCACTATCGGGCGACGAACTTAGAGGTAACAACCCTTCCCCTACTAGTTCTAATACACGTAGACAACGCCCTAATATAACGAACAACTTAACTTAGTTCGCGGATACTACCCTACGGTAGAGTAGGCAGATAGATAAGCAATTATAGCTCGGATTCCAACGCCTATAGGAGGAAGCTAGGAGAGAAAAGGCCTATAAAGAGGAACAAGCCTATAGGAGGGAACTAAGGAAGATTGAATTAGATAATGCGAGGCAAAAGACGCCTACTACTAATGGACTAGGGATAGGTAATTTAGGTACGGGTAGCGGAGGTAGAATAGGTAGAATAGGAGATAGAGGTACTATAGCCGGAAGCACAACTAGCGGAGGCATAGCTAGCGGAGGCATAGTAGGACAATAAGAAGGTAAGATACCCGCTTAATACGCGTCTCTCGTCGAGTCTATAGCGGACATAGACCCTAAGCTTATCCGGTCTATCTACGATGGATCCTTTTCGCCTCTTAACCTTATACGACTACGAGGTAGCCTATTCGCATTAGGGACCGCACTTCTAGTAGAAGACGAGATACCCGGCTCCTAGACACTTAACTCGGACGGTAGTTTTAAGCTAACCGCTAAACTAACCGGAAAGCTCGAAGACTATAAGACTATTACTATATAGGCCGAAGGCTTTACTAACTACGTACGACTAATGAATAGCTTCTTTAAGATTAATAGCCTAACCGACGCGCTATTAAAGTTTATAGCTATAGTCTTTAAACTAAACGTACTAAACCCCGGTTACTAGTTACACTTATTGCGGTTTACTATTAACGCATACACGTCGGCTAAAAACCTCGGCCCTTCTAAACCGACTTTATAGATGTTCTTATACGAATATATCTATGAATACTTCTATAACCTAGTTACGTAGGACCGCATAAAGTAGTCGCGAGACAAGCGAGCCGCCTTAACGGCAAACGACGAGTTCCGCACTCGTAGTAAGAGTAAGTAGATATACCGTAACTTTAATAAAGAGAAGCCCTACGGTAAAGAACCGTGCCGTTACGAGCATAAGTACGACAATTACGCTTCGAAAGAATATAACGGCCTACGATGCCCGAAGCGACCTTAGTAGTTCTCGTAGTAACGGCACGAGAATAAAGAGGTTAACGGCGACCCTCGTAGCGACGATAATATTTATACTCGTAATAACGACAACCCTCGTAGTAATAGTATAAGGCTAAACGCGGTGCTTCTATT
The DNA here is from genome assembly GCA_001578235.1 of Pseudocercospora eumusae. Classification (NCBI taxonomy): domain Eukaryota; kingdom Fungi; phylum Ascomycota; class Dothideomycetes; order Mycosphaerellales; family Mycosphaerellaceae; genus Pseudocercospora; species Pseudocercospora eumusae. The sequence continues at coordinate 39,790 of LFZN01000277.1, read as the reverse complement.
CTAACTATTTAGCACTTCCGAATTGCGAGCGTCTCCCTTACTACTTATTACACCGGCGTAGTTATTCTACCTACGATACTATCTACATAAGGCGCTTCGCGACAACATTAAAGGCATCCTTAAGCACGGCGTAGCAATCGGCTATAAGGGTAACGGCGAGCCTCGTCTCTTTAAGAACTACGGCTCTACGCGACTCGATAGCGGCGACATTACTTATAAGGTAGCTACCGACTTAGCGGTAGGAAGGATTACCGAATGTAGCGCTACCGATATCGTCTCCTTACTACTAGGCCTCGTACTAAAGTACGATAGCGGCTTTAGACGGATATACGACCTATCGTACCCGGAAGGAAGCTCTTTTAACGACTTTATACCTAAGAACTATAGTGCTATCGAGTACTATGCCTTCGAAGATATACTAGCTAGTATTATAGTAGCCGGAAGGTACGCTATCATTATTAAGCGAGACATTAAAAACGCCTTCCGCATTATTCCAGTATGCGAAGAATATAGACGACTACTAGCCTTCATATAGGTAGGCAAATACTACATTAAGAACTATCTTCTATTCGGCCTTCGTATAGTACTAATATTATTTAACCTCTTCGTAGAAGCGCTTTACTAGCTTATAGAGCGATCTATTAACCGCTAATTCCACTACTATCTCGACGACTTTATTACTATCCTAGCAAAGGATAGCCCGTTATTGTAGTACACTACTACGGCTTAGATACAGCTTACCGACCTACTTAGCGTGCCGCGTAACGATAAGAAAGACATCTAGTTAATAATAGCGGAAGTCCTCGGCATTGAAATCGACACGGACCTAATAATAGCGAGGCTCTTAGACACTAAACGAGACCGGCTATCGAGCGATATTACGGCGGCGCTATAAGACGGCTTATTAAGCTATAACGCGGCACTAACACTCGCCGGACGCCTATTATAGGTAGCTAAAGTAATCGATCTCGGCAGAGCCTTTAATATTACTCTCTTCGCATTTATCACGTCTATTAAATCATTTGGAGGACGACGACGCCGCATTCTAAACAACGTACGCGACGACCTTCAGTAGTAGCTAAGAGCATTATAGCATAGCAACGGTACTAGGTTACTATTAGAAGAGCCCCGTAGACGTTAGGTACACCTGTTTATAGACGCGTTAAATAAAGCCCTCGGCGGCTTCTAGTACGAGTCGAACAACGGCTACTAGTAGGAGTGCCTCTATCTTATATAAAGCGATAGCATTTTCTTACTCCCGCGTTTCGAGATAGTCTATATTAACATCGCCGAGATTATAGCCATCTAGTTATCCTTTAAGTAATGGAGCTACCTATGGATCGGATGCCTTATAACGGTCCACATAGACAATACTGTCGCGTATAGCGGACTCGCAAATAACGAGTCTTAGGCTCCGGCAACTACCCGCTCCGAAATGCCCTATTACTAGCGATCTAGCATAATGTAAAGGTCTAATCTACGTAGATATCGACTTACGATAATAGCCTTACTAACGCGCTATCGCGCTTAGATGTTACGGTAGTCGCTAACTATCTATAGTAGAAGATAACATAGACGACGCCGACGCCGACTTCGACGACCTACTAGATAAGTAGCTCTAACACATAAGGGTAGCATCGGTAGGCTAGGCGAGGCTCCTTTAGCACGCGCTTAAGCCTACTACGAGGGCGGTATATGCCTCCGCTATCCGCTAATAGGAGTTATACGTGTCGCTATTTAGAGTACTAGGCTAAGCACTATACCCGGTAGACGCGTAGCTACTTTACCGATATGTCGAAGACCGAGCGCTTAACCCTCTGCTAATCTTTCGTAACCGCACGATTAAAGGCGAGACAATCTAGGCTAATCTTTTAGTACTACGAGCATACTGCGTAGACGCTAACTTCGATACCTCCGTATTCGATAGCGACTACGTTCGCTAGCTAGTAAAAGGCGCTAAATCTATTAACGCGAGACCTCGTCGTAGACGACTACCGATAATACTAGACCTACTAGATAGCATTATTGTCGAGCTACGCTCCGTAGACGACGCCAACCTTAACGCCGTAGTAACGCTCGCATTCGCCGGTTTCCTACGGCTCGGGGAAATTACCTACATAGGGAAGGGTATTAGTTAAAGAGCGTAGCTTAATAAGAACGTAACCCGAGCGGATGTCTAGCTAGAATAAGATTATATAGTACTACGGCTTAAGCGCTCGAAGGTAGACGTCGACTACTAAGGCGTAAATATCTACATTGCGGTAATAGGTATACGTACGTACCCGGTATCCTATATAAGGTAGTTATTTAGGTAGCACCCTACACCGCTAATAGCACCACTATTCTTAATTAGAAAACTCACTACTCGAGGGTTTAGTAGGAACGACGTAATCCACTTTATTAAGAAGGGCCTACGCTCTCGAGGCATAGACGATAGCCTATACTCCGGCTATTCCCTTCGCCGTAGCGCCGCCTAGTACGCCGTAGACGTCGGCCTTACTTACGGCGAAATTTAGCTACTCGGAAGGTAGAAGTCTAACGCCTTTAAGTTGTACTTTACGACCCCCGTTAGGGAGCTGTTTCGACTTAATAGTCGCTTTTAGATAGGCCGCTTACTACCTCTTAGCGCCGGTCCGGAGCGGAGATTAGTCGATTAAGCTACTCTTTGCTAAACGACGCTAGCAAAAGTACTTAACACGATAACGATAAGGCCATTAGGCACTAACGCGCCCGTAGGCGCCTCCCTCTCTTCACGCGCGTCTACCGCGCCTATATCTACCCCTTACCCGTAGGTACTTACTCACTCCTACCCTACTTATTTAGGCCCTCTCTTTAGGCCTTTTATATAATTGCGAGGTAGCACCGGAAGTGCCTATAAAGCCCGTAATCACGTGAATTAGTCTAAGACCCTAAACATACCTTTCCTTATTTACCTACTACTACTAAGGCCGGTAAAGGCATAGATAACCGAGGTCTGTATACTACAAGGGCGTTTCGAGCCTCTCCGGACAACCTATCCTCCTACAATACGCCCTGTTTACAGGCCTTAGGCAGTACTATACTATAGTCATTCATTCGCCCACCTACCTATAGCCATTAGGTTATGTATCTAGTATATAGTGCACGTATTGACGTAGCGTTAGGCCTTTCATGTGATTGCGAGGTAGCACCGGAAGTGCCTGTGAAGCCCGCAATTACGTGAATTGGTCTAAGACCCCAAACACACCTTTCCTCATTCACCCACTACTGCCAAGGCCGGCAAAGGCACAGATCTTAATTCTTAGCTATAGAAGTCTTCGCTAAAGAACTACCTATCTAAGCCTTAACGAGGTAGAGGTAGTTAGCCTCTACCTCGAGCTCGTCTAGGTTTTAGTAGCGGGATAGGAAGTCTAACTCTACTATCTTATTAGTAATATATTTAGGTAGCTTAGCGAAGTATAAGCTAATAGTTCCGGTATTAGAATAGTTAGTATCGTAGAACGCGCGTAAGCTATCTTCCTAGACTTTTATATATCGAAAGAACTCGCCGATAGATTAGCCTTACTTAAACGAAGCGTTATAGTACGCCTTCGCGAGCTCGCTACGCCTAGTAGATACGGGTTTAATAGTTTCTTCGATAAGATCCCTTAACTCTCTCTACGTAAGCGATTCGGTATTAGTCTAGCGGCTAACTATATTCGCTAGCGACTTCTCTTCGATATCTTAGATAGCCTAGCGGGTTCGGCGATCGCTATCTTATAGCGTATCGGCTATTTACTACTAGTTATTAATATTAGAATACTAAATGTTATAGTCTTCTTAGCGCTTAGTCTTTAAGGTCGGAGGCTTTAGGCGTAAGAGATCCTATAGGGGGTTATAGGCTTACTTCGGGGGCGCTTCGTCGTTATCTCGGTCGTCTAAGGGGGACGAGTCGGCTCGTTTACGCTTCCCGTATCTCTACTCGAAGATGTTAACTAGGGCTTAGGATCGTTTAAGATATTTCTTAAGGTCTTTATCGCCGAATTAGGTTACGTCTAGCGAGTCGAGCCTCTCGATCTCTTCTCAAAGCTTTACTTTCTAATCGACTAGAGGAGCTAGCTCCTCTTAGGCTACCTCCGTTATAGTTAGAGACGTCTATATACCGGAATCGGTACGTAGTACCGTAGGTATATCTTCGAAATAGTCCTCTTCTACGTCTTCTTCCTCTAAGGTCCTAATAACCTATAAGGGTTAGCGATTAGAGGTTATTTCGGTAGCTTATCGTACTCCTAGCGCTATAGTTCCGTTAGCGGGTATAGTATTACCTAGGATCGTCTAGCTTCTACTACGAGAGCGCGAGCGTAAGGATATACTTAATAAGGATTAGGCGGTTCTCCTAGTTCTCTTACCCTACGGTATCCGCTAAGATTAGCTAAGGTTTTATAGGGTACCGTACTAACGACGGACCGGGTATAAAAGGGCCTCGAGTCTATACTACTATTCCCCCGGAGGGATAGGAGGTATTATACTATAAGAGGAGTAAATAAATAGGGGTATAGATACGACGTAGTAATTAGATTTCTCTATATAATAATACCTAAAGGACTCGAAAAGGAAAGGAGTAAGTAAGGAGTTTTCCTCGGTACGCTAAGCCCTACGAGTCGGGTACGAGGCGCTACCGAGGCGCTTACGAATTAGTCACGAATTAGGTTGGTTCCCTGACACGTAGTTCCGAGCTCGGAATGAATAAGTAGGGTGTACAAAAATCTCTAAAGTATCTTTTAAAAAAGTAAGATACTAGTTCTTCTCTAGATACATTAAAATTATCTATTTTTAAATTACGACGCACTAATGTAGATAGTAAGACAAGCTCGTAGACGCGCTAGAGGAGTTTAAAGAACACATCCTAGTATGTAGATAGCGAGCTCGTAGACGCGCTTAAGGAGTTCAAAGAACACATCCTAGCATTAATGTAGATAGCGAGCTCGTAGACGCGCTTAAGGAGTTTAAGGAACATATCCTAGCATTAATGTGGATAGCGAGCTCGTAGACGCGCTTAAGGAGTTTAAAGAACACATCCTAGCATTAATGTGGATAGCGAGCTCGCAGACGCGCTTTAGGAGTTTAAAGAACACATCCTAGCATGTGGATAGCGAGCTCGCAGACGCGCTTAAGGAGTTTAAAGAACATATCCTAGCATTAATGTAGATAGCGAGCTCGTAGACGCGCTTAAGGAGTTTAAGGAACACATCCTAGCATTAATGCAACATGATGGGCGAGCCGCTAGACAGGCTAGATAATTTAACGCCTACAAACTCTAGAGTCGATAATGTAAAGCTCGGATAGTACTTAATCCCTATATTTAGAACCCATCGACGCGCGTAACCTAAAAGGTAGTAGATGCTCGATAGTAGCCTTTGCGAGAGCTGTAGCATAGCCTTTACCTAGTAAGCCTTTACCTGCTATAGAGGGAGCGACACAGCCCGTAATAACTACTACTACCGGTGCTACTACTCCTAGTAGAGATGTAATACCCCTACGAAAGGCGCCCTCGAGAGTATTAGCAGTCGAAGCCGTAATCTTATTCAAGTTATTCACCTACTATAGAGGGAGCGACATAGCCCGTAACAACTACTACTACCGGTACTACTACTCCTAAGGACGATGTAGAAATAACGAATTATAACACCCCTACGAATAGCGCCCTCGAGAGTATTAGCTATCGAAGCCGTAATCTTATTTAAGTCATTTAGCGACTCTCTTTACTCGGCATTAACGCGACGTTACTATCGCTTCCGAAATTAGCGCCTCTAGCTCGCCCTACTAACTATGCATACTCATCTCTAACTCTAGTATAATCTCTATATTATAGGACGGAAGCGCTTTAAGGACGGTAAGCCTTTACTTAGTATAGGCTTAACCGCTGCTCCGTAACTTCGTAGATAATAAGCCGTTAATAACGCAACTTCGTAGATAATAAGCCGTTAACAACGCACGGTAGACGTAAACAATGTCCGCCATTATTTACCTAGTATAGGCTTAACCGCTACTCCGTAACTTCGTAGATAATAAGCCGTTCTAGCTCGCCCTACTAACTATACATGCTCATCTTTAACCCTAGTATAATCTCTGTGTTATGGGACGGAAGCGCTTTAAGGCGAGGCGGCCCTATCGAGACTAGTCTCTAATTACTCTAACTAAGCTCGTAGACGCGCTCGAGGAGTTTAAGGATTACATCCTCTCGCTCATAACATCTACTATACTAAATGCCTATATCGCCTACTATATCGCCTACTACATCGCCTACTATAGAGGGAGCGATATAGCCCGCAATAACTACTACTACCGGTACTACTACTCCTAAGGACGATAGAGCGATATAGCCCGCAACAACTGCTACTACCGGTACTACTACTCCTAAGGATAATGTGTCTAGAAGGCATGTAGCCGTTTACTACGACTCGAATAGGCGCGAGTATGTAGTCGATTAGTTGCGCCTCTAGCTCGCCCTACTAACTATATATGCTTATCTCTAACCCTAGTTCCAGCGAAGCGGAAGGCCAAAAAAATAGGCACCTGGAACAACCTGAGGAGCTTGCGACGAAGGTTGTGGAAGGTGTCTATTTTTGGCCTAACGCGAGCGCGAAATTACGGTCGGACTTAGGTCCGGCTTTGCGAGGGTTGAATTGGGAAAAAGGCCCTCTTATACAAATTTCAGCGGGCGCTCTAATTGGTTAAAATCAAAAAACACTGTCACGTGACTAGGAAAAATCACGTGACTAGGAAAAACACGTAACCGAGAAAAAAACACGTGACCGGAAAAATAAGTAATAAAAAACACGTGACCGGAAAAAACACGTAACCGGGAAAAAATAAGTAGCAAAAAATCACGTGACTAAAAGAATAACGTGACCGAAAAAACACGTGACTAAAAAGCGGGTAACTAAAAAACACGTGACTAAAAAACACGTAACTAACAAACACGTAACTAACAAACACGTGACTAAAAAACACGCGACTAAAAAAGCACGTGACTAAAAAGATCATGTAACTAAAAAAGCACGTAACTAGAGAATCACGTGACTAGAAAAAAAATCTACGGAACCTTAAACAACTAGAAAGATTACATAATTAGTAGGTTAGAGTAATAGGTAGAGTTACGTTATAAGTAAAATGACGTAATTAATAAGATCTTATTAAGGAAGTCTATGTAATTAGCATTCGATCTTAAACTCATTACGTAATGAGTAAGGGTACGTAACAAAATATAATAGGTACCTATAGTAACCTAAACGAGCGAGCGACAGCGAGTAAATACTAAATAGTTATTAGTTATCTTAGGTACCTAGAGTAGCCTAAGCGAGCGAGCGACAGCGAGTAATTTCGCGCTCGTCGTTAGGGCTTGGCCTTCCGCTTCGCTGGACTTATTAGCACGCGTAGGGCTATAAGTATATCCTTGTATAATCTCTATATTATAGGACGGAAGCGCTTTAAGGATAGTATATACATAGCCTACATTCACCTAGTATAGGTTTACATTAATACCTTACCTAAAGAGCTATGGCATAGCCTTTACCTAGTAAGGCTTCACCTAGTATAGGCTTAACCGCTACTCCGTAACTTCGTAGACAATGAGCCGTTAGTAACGCACGGTAGACGTAAACGATGTCCGCCATTAATACTAAGCGATTAAGCACCTGCTCGAGGCAGTATAGAGGCCCGCGTACTAATTCGAAGTTCGCTAATATGTAGTACACTAATATAGCTATCGATACCGGTACTCGACTTAGCGATAACTTCTAACTATAAGGGCGTAGCAATGAGCCGTTAACAACGTACATCGACTTAGCGACAACTTCTAACTACAAGGGCGTAGTAATAAGCCATCGACACCGGCACTCGACTTAGCGATAACTTCTAACTATAAGGGCGTAGCGAGAGGCGGCCTAGAGGTGGCCCTTTCGCCAACATTAACGGTTAGTAGGCGGCTAACTTACCTTAATACTACTTTTTTTAAGGGCGTAGTAAGAGGCGGTAAGAGGTAGGCTCGGCTAACTCACCTTAATACTACTTTCTTTACGTACTAAACTAGGCTAAGCGATAGCGTACGAAGTAGGGGATTATAGCTAATATGTAGTATGCCAATATAGCCATCGACACCGGTACTCGACTTAGCGACAACTTCTAACTATAAGGGCGTAGCGAGAGGCGGCCTAGAGGTAGCCCTTCCGCTAACATAGCTATCGACACCGGCACTCGATTTAGCGACAACTTCTAACTATAAGGGCGTAGCGAGAGGCGGCCTAGAGGTAGCCCTTCCGCTAACATAGCCATCGACACCGGTACTCGACTTAGCGACAACTTCTAACTATAAGGGCGTAGTAAGAGGCGGCCTAGAGGTAGGCTCGGCCAACTTACCTTAACACTGCTTTCTTTACGGGCGTAGTAAGAGGCGGCCTAGAGGTAGTCCGTTAGCTAGTATTACTAGCGTTGGCTTACCTTAACACTACTTTCTTCAATGTCGGACAATCTACGTGAGTCTAGAAGGTATGCGGATGGCCGTTCTACCTAATCTACCTAATCCACCTAATCCACCTAGTCCACCTAGTCCACCCGGCTTCTACCTATCCACCCGGCCTCTACTTATAAGCACTAACGTTAGTAGAGGCACGAGGGTACTAAAGCGGTGGGCACATCCTCGTACTACGCCCTACTTCGACAATCCGATAGCTTACTACGCCTTTACGAGCTAGCATACTATACTCTAAATAACGACTCTTTATCTCCTCTACACCTACATCGTCCTTCTCTTAATTACTACTCTATCCGATTCTACCTATGCGATGACACTTAAATCGACTACGTTAATAAGCCGTGTAAAGCTATCCGTCTATAGAATACCCGCGACATTATCGTAGATATCTATATCCGCACCATTAACGATCGCTACCTCTTATAGTCTACAATCCGTAAGTCTAGCGCGAGCCCGAGTATTAGCACTATCGATAACATCGACACTATTAGCGGCAGTCTCGTTAGCGTTCCGTGCAATACTACTATAGATAAGAGTATTCGCTTCGTTTAGCTTAGTAATGTAAGATGCTATACGTACTACGCCGATCTTCTAGATATTATCCGATAATGTACGCTTATCTTCCCCATTAATACTATACTACTTAGCGAGTCCATCTATTAGGATCTTATTTATATAGCTATAGATGTCGATCTTAGCCTTCTTATTAGTATAGTAGTTAGTACTCTCTACGCCGAAGTAGGTCGTAAACGTATCCTTTATTATACGTACGGCGCGGCGATTAAGGGCTTTAAGCCGCATCGTAGTAGCGATATTATAGGTAGAATTACTAATAGTAGCGATATCCTCGGAGAGCTCCCGGTTAATTAGCTCGATTATTTCATTAGAGGTAATACCCTTACCTAGCTTTCTAGACTCGTTAACGACTACTATAGTAAGTAGCGACTCCCTTAGTACTAGATCGGAGGCTTTTAATAACTAGCTTAGCTATAGCGTCTCTCTACTATAATTATGCTATCTAGCGCCGAGAAAGCTAGTTACGAGATATGGTAAGATACGTTTAAGGTGCCCGACATCTATTTTACGAATAGCTATGCGGATAGTCATTAGATCCTTAATCTCTTTAAGAAGCCGGCACATTGTAGTAAAGTCGGGATCGATAACATTACTATCGTTATCCTTCCTATGCTAAGTAGCCTAAGTAAATATCTTATTATAGATACGCTATACGAGGCGTAGGTATTACGAGGGCCTTAAGTTAGAAATAGCCTTCTTAAACGTCCGAACCCGGGTATTAGCCGCGAATTTAGAGGCCGCATAAGGACTATCGTCCTCCTATTCATCCGCATCCCGGTTCATAGTATTAAGCTCTTCCTTTAAGATTATCTCGAAATTAAGCATTTCCTGCTACATTACTACTATGATGCGGGAGCGATATAAGCGGGTAAGGAGGTAGAGATTAATAAAGAACTTAGGTAAGGTAGGACTTAGCCCCTTAATAGTAAAGAAAGAAGCGTCGGCTCGTAGAGAATAGGCTAATTGCTTACTATCGCTATTAGTTACCTAGTAGGTACGGAGGGCCGTATATAACTTATTCATACTAATGTAGAACTAGGTAGGGTTAGCGACAATACAATCTCGCTTATCGAAGGGCCTCCGATTCTTAGTACTCTTACGTAGAGTGTTTAGCTATCGCTTAATAGTTAACTAGTTACTAACTAAGATCTATAGACGCTTATCGAAGTCCTTCTCTTTATTAAGCTTAAGCTTATTAATAAAGATATCCTCCTAGACTATATATGTGCCGGTAATAGAGACCTTATTATATATACTAATGTTAAGCGGTAGTAAATTAGTCGGTACATAGGTTATCTTATCTAGCACATTAAGCTTCGGCTATAAAAAGCGCTCGTTAGCCCTACTAGTATTAGCATATGTACCGCTATACCTATCGAAGTCGAAATTAGCTACCTTAAAGATCTCTATAATCTAAGGAAAGATTAACTATAGTGCCTAGTTAATATAGTATAGAGATGTCGCTCGCCGCTACTAGTCGCGTATAATACTATTAATAATGTCTATAGCATCGAGCTAGACATCCTAGTATAATATATCCTTCGTTAGACCGGTCCCTAGTATATACGGGTTCTTAGCGATGTAGGAGCTAGTTATATTCTAGAACTTAGTCGTAGTGCCGACACCCTAGTCCGCACGCTTATTCTTCGGACGAGAGATATTATCGATATCGACATATGTCTACTTATTACGAGCTATCTCTCGAGACTTCTTCTCCTATTTATCGGCGTTCTCTCGAATAATCTTCTATAGAACCTTACGCGATAGGTATAGGTTTATGTTGTTTAAGGCGCTAATAACATAGAACTTAGTACTACTCGTAATAAGGTATATACCGAACGTATTAGTAAAGCGGTTAGACTTCTTTAGAGCGATAGATCGAGTTACGATCGTAGTAATAGTAATAATACGCTTCTAGATCTTCTCGCGCTTATCTAGAACGATACTAGCATCCGTACTATCCTATTCGAGTAGACGTATGCGCTAGTTTAGTAGTAGATTATAGAGTAGCTTATGCTATACTAGAGCGAATGCCTTAATCTCTTAGCCTATCTACATAAGGTCTATAGGCTCTATACTCTTAGCTAGATTATATTACTTAAAGAACGCGGTACGGCGACCGGTAATAAGGCGCTTAAGCTAGGAGCGTAGTACCCGTGTACTAATAAACCGCTCGTATAGTAAGGTAACACGTATAGTCTTATCGACGCGGCGGCGGTATGTCTTATTACTAGGCTAACTAAAGTAGTCTACATTAAACTAGACCGGTAGATATCGGAATTAGCTTATTAGGCTACGGATGTAAGCGTACTTCTAAGCGCGGCTTATACGCTATGCTAGTTAATCGGCGCCTAGATCGATCGGCTAAGGTTCTTTAGGCTCTTCTTCTTTAGGCTCTTCTCCTTCCTTAGCGGCGGCGGCGGCGGCGGCGGCGGTAGAGGTAGCTATCTACGCTTAAGTACTTACTCGGGTTACTCGGCTCTAAGCGCCTTCGGTAATAGCTATCTACTCTATAGTCTCTTTATCTTCGCTATTAGAGTCCTAGTTAAACTTATTCGGCGTTACATTAGTCTACTACTCTCGCTCGATATTATTATTACTTAAATTATTACCCGACTCTTCCGATTCCTTATTATCTTCTACTAAGTCTTTAACATTACGCCGAATAATTAGAGGTAGACTATCGCGCCTACGGACTCTAAGCTCCTCGATGTTATCGACCGCGGTCTAAATAATGTTACCTATAATAATATACTACATCGACGCCTCCGAGAAGCGACGAAGAAGCTTACTAAATGCGATAATCTCGCTAGGCTCGATTACATTAAGGAGGTTATCCTCGACAAACTAGAGCGAGGCCGTTAGTAGCTCTAGTAGGTTATCCTTATCCTTATACTTATCCTCTTTATCTTCTTAAATTAACTCGAGCCGCTACCTACGCTCGATAGCGGCATAGACCTACCGTGCTACGTCCGGATCGACGTCTATATCTATAAGCTCTACTAGACTCGAGGAGGTAAGTTGTTATATAGCCTACTATAGTTACTACTAGAAGTTATCGGTTATATCGTCGGACATGTCGTCGGACATGTCGTCGGGCAATGGAGGTAGACTATCGGCATCGGGCATGTCGATATCGTCGTCTACTATAGTAACAGTGCGTCGGAGGTGTTTAGCGAGCTAAGGGTAGGTATAAGGTAGTAGTTGTAAGCGGCGAATATTAATAAAAAGTACGAGTTTAAGAATAACGAGAGCGACGCGCTAAGTAAGACGAGGGTTAGTGCTTTATTTATAGCTAATAGACCTACTTTAGGATTCCCTTATTTTAGTCTCGAAGCTTCGCTTAGCCTCGACTTCAACCTCGACTTCAACTTTAACCTCGACTTCAACTTTAAGAGTAACGATATTAACACTAGAAGGCCGTTCTATATGGATATAACACGTCGAATTCGGCTTACTAACGCGTGTATAACACGACAAACCGGATACTTACACATGCATACCGATATAGACACCCGCTTTCGTGCCTATGTACGTACTAGGATCGAATACACCTATGGTTAGCGCTTTACCTATGTTATATACTATTGAATCGAATATCTAGTAGTATTTACACTATAATATGCGGAGATTTACTAACTAGCTAAGTAACCTCCGACACACGCATACCACGTAACACTATAACCCTCTATTAACTTAATCCTTATACTAGAATAGTTAATAATTGCATGCTCTATAACCTCCTATTATTAGCTTATCGAAATTCGAACATTATACCTATATAGTCTCTATCGGTCGGCTTACATACCCGTAAGACGAATTTCGGTAAAGATATGCCTTATATAAACAATATACTACTCTTCGTACTCTATAACCTCTAAGTATTCTTTCTTCATGTCTATTACGTTGAAATTTAGGTTCTAGACATGTTCTTCGATCGTTACTAAACAAAATCTAACCGACTCGAATGCCTTCGGGAAATCTATTATTTCTCGATAGATATACGTCGTACATATGAGATTTTTACATTATTAAACTCGTAATTGTACGCGCTATAAGATGTACCGTTTATTTTATCGACATCTATGCTAGTTGTTAAGATCATATTTTCTTAGTACAATTCTACCCGTATATTGCGATTTGTCCTTAGACCCCTACGGGCGTAATAAGTTTAGTGTAGTTAAGGTGTAGGTCTTAATCGTGTAGAGGTCCAATTATAGCTAAATAAGGGGATAGAGGAAGGAAAGGGGTAATGATCGTGTAGAAGTTACATAGTAATGATCGCGTAGAAGTTGTATAGAGGAAAGAGCCTACGCCGGTAACCACACTAAACGAATAGCGCACGCAGGGGTCTGACTGGAGACAGGTAGGAAGGGCCTAAATTTATGAAGGAAAGCCGAGCGGTTGATGCCTTAGTGCCTCGTCGTTATCGTGTTAATCACTTTTACTAGCGCCGCCTAGCGGAAAGTATCTTAATCGACTTAACTCGGGCTATTAGATAACGGCTAAGCCCTACTAGTAAGCGGCTACTAAGGTTAGATAACCTCTTCGGAGATATCTTAAAGTACCTCGTATAGGCCTCTGAAGTCCAACGACCTATTACTATTATCTCCTCTTCCGTTATACCGCCGTTAGAAGCGTACTACGCGGCGCTACGGCGCAGCGAGTATCCGGCATAGCCCTATAGGTTAAGGCTAGCTTATGTTAGCTTCTTTTAAATATATTATAAACCTCTTACCTATTAAAGCTTCCGTTGCTAGTAGAGAGCCTAAAGAGCGGCCTTATCGGGTATTCTAATCCGTGTAACTCGTTATAGGCCTTTAAGGCCCGTATGTAATAGACGGCATACGTTTAAAGGCCGTTTAGAGCTATAATTATCCTTACGCCCTTATTTAATACGTTCGTTCTAGACCTCTTTAGTCTAGACTCGAGGTACGTATTAGCGAGTATAATATCTACCGCGGTCGGATTAGACATAAGTTAACGCGTTATATTAACTTTTCTATTACTATACGTAATTTCTCTAAGTCTTAAGAAGCTAGCGAATACGAGGGTAAGGGCGGCGTTTAAGTTATAATCGTCGGCGTACCGCGGTAGTAGTACTCATAGCTTCTCGAGGATATGAGGAAGGATAGGAAGCATATCCTTCTAGGGTTTATCGTACATGTTACGGACGCCGTCGATAAGCCGTCGGACTATAGGTAACTTAAAGACGCCTATTGGGAGGCATTTATTAATGTAGTAAGAACGTAGGTGCGACACGTAGTTACTTATTATCTCGCTACGCATTACTTTCGGAGCGAGCGCTCTCGTTACTATCTACTCTTCTAATCTTTCTTATTTAACTAGCTATAGATTAAATATATTCTTACTAACGTACGCCTCCTACTAGTTAATACCTATTTAATAACTCTTTCTCGTAGATAGTTTTAACCTATACTACACAACTATCGCCTAGTCGGTCGAGGGTAGATTGATACGTTATATAAACTTTAATGGTACTACGGACTCGACGTCCGCTTTCTATTATAAGTTAGCTATAGACATAGGTTAGTAACTATAGTAGTTTGAAGCGAGATAGAGTATTAGCGAGTCCGTTAGCTTCCGATAGTAACTAGGCTCTAGTAATAATGAACCGGCGCTTAATGGATCGTAGTAGTAAGTCGCGTAGCGCGAATAAAGGCAGCGACAAAGGTATATAGTTGTGCGTTAAAGGCTCTACTAACATTAATAACCCTTACTACCTAAGTAAGCCGTCCGGCTAACGAGCGGGCTTCTTACTAGTTCATTGAACTATTGCGTAAGGCTGCTTCTAACTCGTAGATAGTAGCGGCTTCCTTATCTACTATAAGCCTCGCGACTATCGCAACTATGTTAACTTCTATTCCTAGTAGCGTTATTATAGTGCCTTACTCGTCCTTCTTATTATTGCGTAGTATACTAAGCTAATCCGTAATAGTAATCTAAGCTCTTATAAAGGTAAGGATAAGTATACTACGAGGAGTAAAGATTACTATAATGTTATCGAGGTAGTAATTAATCGGGTACTATATTATGCGCTCGAGGTTCTAGTACAACGCTTCTACGAATAAGCTAAAGAGGTATAGTACCGTGCGAAGTCCGAAGGGTAGGTAGTTCTCGTAGTAGAAGGAGCTACGCTACTCGAAGTAGATAAGGCGTCTATCCGGTACCGCGATAGGGATAATACGGAAAGCGTTAGCAACGTCTCGTTTAATAATGATAGCGCCTCTTCTAACGAAGCGAACGCGCTTAAGAAGCTCGTTAAATTTAGTATAAAGGATACTACTATATTCTTTTAGAGTGCCGTCGTTTACTAAGCGCTCTAGCGAATAAGATAAGTCGTAAATTCGCCGCTACTTCTTAACGCCGTTAACTATCGGTTTAGGCACTAATCCGAGGGGTAATAATATTATATTACGGACGTCTATATCGGCGACTCGAGTAATACGGTAGAGGCTAATATCTTTAGCTACTTTAGCGTCGATAACGGAGTAGTCTTCGGTTACGGATGCGTAATTACTACATATAAGAGGCCTACCTTCGCCTACGTCGTAACCGATATTAACGCCGAAACAAATAACGCGTATAAGCACTACTAGAAGTAAGCCTATGTAGTTAGCGAGCAGTTGTTACTAAGCGGGTACGTTCAGAGGCGTTAAGCCTAATAGTAATAGTTAGTTTAAAGTATAGACTTCAAACTAGACTACTATATTAGGTCTTAGACTGATATAGCTATTCTTAGTATTACGGATATCGATAATATCCATTACCTTATCTAAGAAGTCTAGGTTGTTTTCCGGTGCTAAGGACTCGTCGCAATCTGCCGTAGCCGTGCTAGCATACTCGCTTCTAAGTTAGGCTAACTTCTTATAGCCCTTTATAGCGTATTTATCCTTATAACGTAAGTGAGTATGCTTAAAGCTAAATTAGTAAGGCTCTAAGCACTTAACTATCTAGTATTTAGCGTATAACTCGTCGCTCTTACTGATCTTCTTCTTATTATCCTTCTTCGAGTCGGCGGAAGAAGGTCGCTTAGAAGCGGAGGTAGACTTCGTCTTAGAGTCGTCGTCTTTAGCGTATTTAGCACGGTAATGCCTCCCACAGGTTGCTAGAGTTAATATCTACGAAGAAGAGTCGTATAGCTTACTAGTCTCGTATACTCGAGCGAGGGCGTAGACGTATAGGTTACGAGCGGTAGGGTCCTTTTCGTAATCGCGAATGTATTCTAGAAGGGTTACTTGCTACTCGAGTATAGACTAAAGAAGTGCTAGATATTAAGCGCCGAAGAAGCGGCTAATAAGTACCGTGTAATTAGTAATGCCTTCGGTCTATAAAGTAGGAATCTCTATGTCTTTAATCTTGCCTATCTTAATCTTCGTATTAAGTAAGCCGTCCGTCGGATCTATAACCGTCCTCACGCTAAGGTCGTATACCGGTTATACTACCGTTCTTAAGCGCGATATGTTAAGGGCATTAAAGCGCTTAAAGAAGATGTCGTTAATAAGGCCTCGGGGGATTAATAGGAAGGTATAGTTAATCTAGGTCTAATCTTCCGGCTTTGTCTCACCTATAAGACTATTCTATGCGGCTAACGGTAAATAGACGTAGTTATTATAGACTATGCTACTACCGCCGCTAGCTAAGTATTAAGGCTACGTATACGAGCCTCGAAGAACTGCCGGTCTTAGAGTAATTGAGCTATAGCACGCTTATTGTCGAGTCGTTTCTAGTCTTTAATGCGCTTAATCTCAACTTGTAGGTAGAACCCCCGTTGGGTTGGGTTGAAACCGAATAGGTTAGGTTGGGTTAGGTTTTTTGGAGTAACCCGACCGCTAGTCGGTTTCTCGGCATAGGGTCTAAAAATAGGATTAGAAAGAAAACTTCATAAACACGAAAAGATCGCTAAAGGGTGGCTACATTAGTGGCTACATTTTCTCCTAGGGGCCTATAATAGCCTTTGCGGGGTAAATTAGGGCTCATTTCCCCCTTGTTCTATGTATATGCCGACCCTACGCAAAGAAACCGACTGCTCGACCCAACCTAACCCAACCTAACCCAACGGGGGGTCTACTTGTAGGCGGGCATTCTATAGGCGTAGGTTCTCGCGTCGTTCGTCCGTAAGCGGTAATAGCTCTTTACTATCGTAAGGGTTACGAGGCGCTCCGCCACTTAATGCTAGCCTAGCGCCGCTAGATATAGTCTATGTAGAATTAGAACAAGTTATATTACGAGTAGAAGACCTAGTATTCGAAGACGAAGGTTATCATCGCCTCGAAGAGTGTTAAGGAACGAGTAAGTAAATGAACAATATTAATCGCTAGCTATGGTTGTCGAAGCGTAGAGAAGGAAGTTCTCTCGTAAACGCGGGAGTTAAGTATATCGGGATAATGCCTAAGGCATTAATACCAAGGCCTAGAAGGCTAACTTCCAGCCTGTCCGACTTGTCCGAAACAGGTTGTAGAGGGCTAGCTTCTAGCCTGTCCGTAACACTACCCCCCTCCTTTATAGCGATAGCGGTAGTAGTAGTAGCGATAGTAGCAACCTAAGTCGTCGTGCTTGTAGGTAGGGCGGGCGGGTTATTACTTCCTAGTCGGGGTTTATAGGGGTACCGTGCGTAAAAATTAGCGACTACTTTAGTCGCGTACGCAACATTATCTACTATTATCTAGGAAGCTTCGCTCTTATTATATCTAAGCTATAATACCTTATACTTAAACACTTTCTTTTTCTTCTTGCCGAACTACCTAGAGTCTATAATACCCTCGACTTTATATTCTGTTTCTCTACTAATCCTAACGGGTAGCGGGACATTATTATCCTATCCTAGTAATAGTGCGGACTTAGGTAACGGCGTTAGTAATAAAGCGTGAAAGACGTCGTAGATCCTTATTGCCGAGGGTAGTTCAGCTTATATGCGTATAGTAAGACAACCTTCGTAATACGGAATAGGCCTACTTTACGCTATTCGAGTTTAAGGTTACGTTCGGTAGTAACACCTTTAAGTAATAAGAATACCTCGTCTCCGGCCTTATACGTAGGGTACGGTCTTCGTTCTTTATTAGCCGTACGCTCTATCTTAGCCTAAGCCTAACGGAGGTAAAGGGAGGCTTGTTCCTCGACCTCGCAGATATGTTTAATAAACGGTGCTCCGTTATCGTCATCTTTAGGTTCCCCGGCGTTATCTAACTCGATGCCTATACGCGGGTTATATCTATAGTATACGTAAAATAGAGACATTCTAATTATGTCCGATCTTTAGTTATTACCTACGAACTTAGCTATACGGAGCTAGCTAGCCTAATCGTTACCCGTGTAGTTAACATAGGCGCGGAGGTAAGCTTTAGTCGTAGAGTTAAACCTCTCGGTCTAACCGTTTGTTTACGGGTACCTAGCTGTCGAAAGTTGTAGGTCTATATAGCTCAACTTCTTGAACGCGCGCTAGAATTGGAATACAAATTAGGGGCCGCGGTCGGACGTAATTATCTACGGGAATCCATAGTAGTTCTATATACGGTTAAGGAAGACTCTAGCTATATCCATTACGGTAGTCTGTTTTTTAGTTATTACGATAAGATGCCGCATCTTAGGTAAGCGGTTAACGACTACGAGAATTGCATTATAACCTAAGGACGACATCGGTAGCCTAGTAATTAGATCGATCGTAATATACTACTAGCGGTGCGTAGGAATAGGCATTAGTCGTAATAGCCCGTATTTACGCTATCGATTACTATACGTTCTTCGGTAGGTATGGCAATGAGATAAGTACCGCGCTATATCTTATCGAAGCTTAGGCTAGTAGTAGTGTCGACTAATCAAGTTATAGGTATGTTCTCGGCTAGGATGTCCGGCAACGGGGTGTGTATAGTAGGCCTCGATAATGCGCGTACGGAGTTAGTATATGTCCGGTACGTATAGGTTCGTGCGATAGTAAAGTAGGTTAGAGACGAATTCATACTCGGATAGTAACGTGTTATAGAGTAGTCCATCGGATTTGAGGGGAGCGGTTCGTTCCTAAAGGCACGTCCTTATACGAGCTACCTACTTATCCTCGGTACTAGCTCGTATAATGTCGTTAAATAGTAGTTTACTATCGAAGGCTATAGTAGCAAGCCTTAAGGCTAGGTCGATATTCTCTAGTTTTAGCATGAGTTAGTTCTACGCCGTAACGCGTACGTTAGAGGTATCGCCCTAGCGTAGTAGGTCCGCTAATCTCCTTATAAGGCTATCCGGTTTAACACCGAGTTTACTAGCTCGATAGGTAATCTAAAAGCGGAAGCGGCTTAAGAACTCGCTCTAACGGGCCTAACGACGGCTCAACTATTTAGTTGTCATGTAGTATTCGAGGTTCTTATAATCGGTTAGGACTCGGATAGGTTTAGGGTAGCCTTTAAGTTCGCTTCGCTAGTGTTCGAAGGCCTAGACGATAGCTAGTAATTCCTTGTCGTAAATCTCGTAATTATACTCGGTAGGGCTTATCTTAGTGAAAAAGTAAGCTACCGGTCTCTAAGCGCCCTTATCGTATTGCTCCGCCTCTACGTGCCATTATAACATAACGCTAGCGGTTACGTAATCTGAGGCGTCGGTCTCGATATCGGTAGTAGTGGGTCGTAGTAAGTAAGTACTAGCCGACGAGAGAAAGCTCGCTTTAGGTCGTCGAATGCGCGTTAGTAGGTGTCCGTCTATTCGAATCGTTGCTTAGCCTCTTTCTTAGTAAGTTCCGTTAGTAGTTTCGCTAACCTCGAGAACTTATCGATAAACCTACGATAGAAGTTAGCGAAACCGAGGAACGCTTGAACGTCCTTCACGTTCTTAGGGGTCGGCTAGTTAGATACTACGTTAACCTTTTCCGGGTCTATCTTAATTCCTTCGGTAGTTACGATAAGACCGAGGTATTTAACTTCCTATACCTCGAATTCGCTCTTCGAGATATCGTAATAGAGGCCGGCCTAACCGAGGGTAGTAAGCACACGATCGACGTAGATACGGTGTTCCTTAAGGCTATCCGAGTAGATTAATACGTTATCTAAGTAGGCTGTATAGAAGACATTGAGGAACGGGGCTAAGGTGTCGTTAATATAGTTCTAGAATGAGGAGGAAGCATTAGCTAGTCTAAAGGGCATAACTAGATACTTATATAGGCTATAGCGAGTTTTGAACGCGGTTTTCTACTCGTGTCCTTCGGCGATACGGAGCCGATTAAAGGCGGAGATAATATCTAATTTAGTGTAGTACTTAGCCTTACTTAACTAAGAAAGAGTCTCCTATATAAGCGGAATTAGGTAGCGATGCTTAATAGTAATCTCGTTTAACCGTCGATAGTCTACATAGAACCTTAATCCACCGCCCGGCTTCTTAATAAATAGTACCGGTAATAAAGCGGGTAAGGAGGATGTTCGTATGAAACCCTTCTCTAGGTTGTCCTTAAGGTAATCGCGAAGGACTTCTAGCTCTTTATAAGATATTAAATATAGCGGACCGTAGCGCGGTTCGCCGGTCGTCTCGATCTTATAATCGTACGCTCTATGCGGAGGTAGCGTAGATACATCCTATTTCGAGAACGTAGGGATGTAATAGTATAGGTAAGCCGGTAACTTAGTAGCTAGGTCGATATTCTTCGTAAAGGTAATAGCTTGTTCTACATCTCGGAGTAAGGCGGCGAAGACCTTATAGTTCTTTCTAGAAGAGAGTAAGTTAAAAGGAGCGGCGCTAATTACGTAAATGCCTATTAATCGTGCTTTGCGGATAGTAGCGATCGCTAAGGGCCTCGATAGTAGTTGCGGTTAATAATAAGGAGCGTTGTAGGTATTAACGAGCTTGCCTTAAGCCCGAGGCGCTAGTGTAATAGAATAGGGCGAGGGCGGCGGTAAACGGTTAGGCCTTACGGGTCTATTGCGTATATCTCGGTATTCGTAGTAGTCCATTATCTCTAACTCTAACTTCGATAGCATTAGTAGGTCGGACGATCTAGAGCTAGTATCGATACTCGTAGTCGTGTCTATATAGATAGATAGATCTCTCATTTGCCTGTTTTGGTGCCTATCGGCCTATATAGGTCTAACGCTATGTATGTTCTATAAAAAGGAAACTAGGCTCGCTAGTAAAAACCTCTCCTCCTTGCCCTCGTTACCTCTTCCCTTCCTTCGTCCTTCGGTTTAACTTCCTCTAGAGTATACTAGTATTATAGAGTTTACCCTTTAACTACCTTACTAACTACCCTAATACTCCCTCCTCTTTACTCCCCTCCTTCTCCTCCCCCCTTCTCTCTATCTACTCCTCTATCTCCTAGGCTAGTGCGTATTATTCGAGGTATCCCTCTCTAATAATCTACTTTATAATTCTTCTAATGTCTTCTTTATTTGTAATAATCTTATCGTATTCCCTCTCTCTTATCTAGTACCTCTACTCGCTCCTCCCTTTCCTCTATAATTTAAATAACCCTAGCATGTACTTAGGGTTTTAAGACGGGTAGCTATAAGGGCAAGCTTTACTTTCTATCCCTAGGACTCTTCTTTAGTATAGGTAGGCTTAAAGACCGATGTGCTCGGAGCGTAGTTATATCGCTATACTTACTTCCGCCCTTTTTAGGTCTTTATAGATCCGGTTATTATTACTTCCGAAGGTCGTTAATACTTTTAGTATCCCTCTTCTTCTCGGTATTTCTCTCTATTCTTCTTCCTAGAGTATTCTTACTATCTCCTCCGCTATGCTCTATCCTTTTCTTCCCTCCCTCTTCTCTATAGCTTAAAATACTTTATATAGGGTCTCTATTCCTCGGGCTAGATCTTTTTCCTTTTATACCTTTCTCTCGGGTCTATAAACCCTTCTCCTTCTCGGCGGTACTTAGTTACGGATCTTCCTAAGCGCTTCCTTAATAATTTCTTAAGCCGGGTATAGAGTCGTCTTAATAGCGTATTAGTACTTTATTCCTTTTAGGTATTAATGTATTAGTAGCGATCCCGTCTCTAACTCTAATACCCTAGTCGGGGTAGATTTATATGCTCCCGTAACTCTTCTTAGGTATTAGGCTTAGACTCTATTAATCGGTTCCGTAATCCTCTTCGGGGTCTTATCTTATACTACCTAGACTTAGGCCCCGTATAGCATAGCTAGCTTTATAATTACTTTATATATAGTCTTCGCTTTATTAAATGTTACTCCCTATATTAATACTATTAGTCTTTCGATAGACTACCTATTCGCGTTAGCTCTTATCTATACTTTCTTAACCTATAGGCCCTAGCTTAGTTTCGGGTCGAGCTATATTCCTAGGACTCGTAATTCCGAGGTAGGTTTAGTAAGGTATCCCTAGATTATAATCGGCGCTTTTATATTATATTTCGTCTTCGCTTTACTAAAGTAGATTAGTTAGTACTTCTCTAGCGCGAATTTAGCTCTATATTTCCGTACCTATATTTTATACTCCTTATATTACGTTTCTAGGATTCTATAGTTCTCTTCTATAGAGTCTAACTATACTAGGATGTTAGTATCGTCGATAAATCCCGATACTAATGTCTTATCCGATTTAAGCTTTAGTAAGATATCCGCAACGAATATAAGGAAGAGTAGTAGTAAGAGGGTTAATCCTTAGGGTATTCCTATATTTATCTAGATAGAGGCTAACTTATATCTCCCTAGGAGTAGTTAGGTCGTCCTCTCTTTTAGGAACGACTATATAAATTCGACTATCTATATTAGTATTCTCTTTTACCTTAAGATATATATTAGTCTCTCGTATAAGACGTTATCGAATGCTCCCGAGATGTCGAGTAAGAGGAGTAACGCTACTTTATTCTTTCCGTAGTACTATATATACTTAATCTATTCCGTAATAAGCTCTACCGCTATAAGGGTAGATCTCTTTACCCTCCCTCCTATTTACTCCTCTAGTAGGACTTTATATTCTTCCGCGAACTCTATAAGCCTTCTTACTACTATTTTTTCTAGGAGCTTACCTATTATATTTAGAAGTATAATTAGTCGGTATAACTTAAGTTAGGAGTAGTCCTCTTTCTATAGCTTTTTAAGTACGATAGTAAGGGATTCCTTAAACCGCTTTAGGTAGTACCCTTATTCTATATAGGCCGTAAAGATATTAGCTATAGCCGGGGCTAGCGTCTTTTTATATACTTTAAGTATAATATTATATACTCTATCCGGCCCTAGCGCTTTTTTACCTAGAAGTTTTACTATAGTCGCTATAACCTCCTTCGTATCCGTTCCTAGCTTCTATCTAGTTCTATCTATCGGCGGTTCTACTTTCGCCCCTCGGATATCCGTTAGGTCGGCTTCTACTTAGCCGCCGAAGAAGTATTATCCTAAGGCTCCCGCTTTTCTCTCGTTTATAGTATAGGTATTCCCTTACCTATCCTTTATATCGAGGAACTAGGGTAGTTAGTCTCTATCCTAAGTTAGTTACCTCGCCTATTTCGCTATCCTCTATATATCCTCGGGTTTTTTTATAAGTATCCCTACCGTAGATCTCTATTCCTATATTTTATCTCTCTTAATCTATTTCTTCTTTTCTTAAGTAGCTCTATAGTATACGTCCTAATCCTCTTAGGAGTACGTAGTAGTCTACTTCCTCCTTACCCTCCTTACTTCCTTTACCTTCTCTATATATTCCTCCGTCTAGTATAGTTATTAGTATTTAGACGGTCTACTCGAGGGTATTATAGCTTCTATAGCGTCTTATATAGCCCGGATTAGTTACTCTACCGCTCTCTCGATTTCGTCCCGGCTCCTAATGTCTCTAGCCGCTATCTCCTAGGCCCTTAGTTCTAGTATCCGGTTAGCCTCTTCCTAGTTAGCCTTCTTCTAGTTCGGTTTAGCTTCGAGGTCCTATTCCTAGGTAGCCTATAGATCGAGCTCGGTCTATATCGGTAGGTAGTCTAACGAGGATTCTATATCTATATTTACTATATATTTTCTAACCCTTTCCCTAATTACTTAGGTTACGAAGTAAAGGTCGATTATACTTTTACTTAATCTCGCCTCCTACGTAGTAAGTCCCTTTAAGGTTACTATCTCTATACCTTCCCTTTCTATTATATCGATTAATCTTCCCGCTAGAAAATAGTATGCCGGTATAAAGTCGGAACCCTAGAGTAGGTAGTAGAGGTTAAAGTCTCCTACGATTATCTACTGCCGGTCGTTCTTTATTATAGCTAGGATCCTTACTAAGGTATAGAGTTAGGTACTACTTCTTAATTCCGGCGGTAGGTTATAGATATAATAGATCTTTATCGGGCCTTAGGTAGTATATATTCTTATCGTAGTCGAGTCTCCGTCCTCTTAGTCTACGGGTTCCTATAAATCTATAGAGATCTCCTTACTAATGTAGATGTAGGTTCTTAGCTTTCCCGTCTAGTATATAATTATGTAGTATCGTAGATCCTTTACCGTTATAGGTTTCGAGAAGTATAGGTTTAGCTATAGTTCCTAGATCGCTATAACGTAGTAGTATTTTAGTTAGAGGGCTTAGAGGAAGCTTCGCTATACTTTATCTTTACTCTTATTAACGTTATACTATATAATCGTTAATATCTTCGTATTATTTATTATGTTTAGTCTATCTAGTCCTATCGGTTTTCCTCTTAACTAAGGATCTCCTCCTAGGGGGTGTCCTTATTTATTTAAGGTACTATCTAGTTAAGTTTCCTTTAGTTAGGGTCTCTCCCTACTTAGTCGATATGTCGCGGTCTTCCTATCTAGGGGTAGTTCCTTACGGTAGGGGGGGTAGTCTCCTCCTCCCTTTACCTCTTATTCGGGTTATATGTTCTTTATCGGTTTAGCTCGTCCTATTCGGGGGTATAGTACCTCTACGGCGAGGTCGTTCTAGCCTCCCTTACTCTCTCTTAGGCTCTAATCCTCGCTAGGTATTCCTTAGCCTACGAGGGGTACTTTCTTCCGTAGTTTATATACCTCGTATTATCTTTCGGTTCCTTATATTCCTTTACCTAGTATCCTTATATATAGTAGGAGTACGTGTTTATAGTCTTTAGGTACCTTACTACTAGGTGCCCGTATTACTAGTACTTATAGTACTATAGGATCCTATAGGTATTTATATAGATTTCCGTATCTATCCTTTTATAGTCCTAGAAGAGTCCCCTTTCTAGGAGCATATTAGCCTATTCTATACTTCCTACCTATACGATAAGTAATAACCTCGTCTTCTTATCCTCGATCTTTCTTTTAACCTATACTACCTTAGTAATTTAGATCCCTAGGCATATGTATTAGTTTTCCTTCTAAAGCTAGGTAATATTATCTTATATTTTAAATATTCTAGTTATACCGTGGGCTATAACTATAAACTACTAGTACGAGACCTTCGCTATCTTTCTAATCTTTATTATCTACTCCTTCTAGGTTTTAAGCTTCTTTATATCCCCTTCCGCTACCCTATATAGCTTAACTACTCTACGTCTATCTTTCTTTACCCCTATAATCTCTTTCTTCCCTATCTTTTAGACGATTTCTTTCCCTATTATCTTATCGAGATCCTCTTACTCTTAGGGGTCTATAATGTAGACCTTAATAGCTATCTTCTTCTCCTTTAGACTAGCTACCTTCGCCTATATGCCTTAGTTAGTTCCCGGGGCTAGAAGAGCCCCCTTCTATACCTTTACCGTAGCTATTCCTACTACCTTATCTACTATTATCCTTATATCGTTCTTTAGTGCTTTTAGCCCTCCTAAGAGTTCTACTATTATTATCTTTAGCGCTCTTTCCGGAACCTCCCCGTCTACCGCTATTACTATCTCCTACGCCCTCTTATACGTCTCCCTCTACTCGCTTCCTTCGCCCGGGGGCCTCGTCGTCGTCGCCGTCGTCGTCGCCATTACTTCGCTCTTTTCTGCTTACTAGATAGAAGTTCTCTTTAACTACGCCTTCGTTAGAATATATAGGAGGGATAGACATACGAGCGTTATTTAGGCACGCTAGATATAACGTTAACGGCGGAGAGGAAGAATATAAGGATTAATTACTTCGTAACTTCGACTCGCTTTATATTTAATTATAACTACACGGCAAATATATAATATTATATGTAGAATCTCGAGACTATATATATATAAAGCTCCGCTATTAATTTTATATATGTTAGTATTATATTACGTACGTAGTAAATTATATAATATGTTAGTAGGTATTACTAAGCTTTACATGCTTCCTCCGCCGAGACCTCCGAAAGCTGCGAGGTAGAGGCGCTTCGTAGCGATAGTAATAATATAGATATACGTAGCGGAGTAGATAATAAGCTAGCAACATTCTAAATTCTTTGCGAACGCCTAATGAATCTAAACTAATAAGAACAGCCGTTACTCCGTCGTAAATGTCGTTATTATTACTACTACTTCCTACTTCCCTCTGCCCTCTACCCTCTTAACTAACTTCTCCTTCTAAAAGCGCTTTAAGCACTTAATAAGGCGACTATAGTAGCCTTTAAAGAAGCCTAACTCATCCTTCTAATACTTCTTATCTACTCGTGCTATACGATTACAGTCCTATTTCTTAGTAAGGAAGTGTAACTCCATCTTTAAGAAGTCGTCTTTCTCTTCTAGGTTAGACTATTCGTATTGCTTCGCTACCTATTAAAAGAACTATCTTATAAGGCTTAAGATTAGCGTACTAAGTTGCTTAGCAACTCGTACTAGAATAGGCGACTCTTACTATACTTATGGCTCTAATTGAAGTTATTACTGTTACTAAGCCGGCATACGAGGGCCGCTATTGAGCTAAAGAATACTAGTAATAGCTTAGAAAGCCGCCTTAATTACACCCTTATAATCAACATAAGGAATAGGGGTAGATTTGCTACGGTTATATAGCGTGTATAGAACCTAAGCTTGTAAAGCATCCTTTACCTTCGCCTACTTAGCCTTATCTCTTACATTGTTAGTAAACTAAGCTATTTTAATAGCAACATTCTTAGGCGGCTTCCGAGTTGTAACGCTAGGCTTATTAGCAGTAAGGGCTATAGACTAAAGACGGACTAGATCGCTACTAATCTAGAGGTAGTTCTCTTTAATGTTAGGTAGATCGTCTAGTAAGTAGTAGTATTAGTTATAGTTCTTATAAGATCCGTTAAGGCACTAGTTATTAGCCTTAATCTTAGCTATGTAATTTCTAACCTACCGTTACTTAGTAATATAGGCAATTCCATCTATAGTCTATTAATCGTTTAGCTTTAACTTACTAACTTTAATAGCTATAGGTCTAGCATCCTCTACTACCGTCTTAAACTCGAGGTCTACTTTGATCTTATCCTTTCCATTACGTTTAAACTCGAGTATAGTAGCGAGGGCCATTGTAAGGATATCGTTAGAAGTAAGGGTATATAGAACGAGTATTAGGTTTATGTAACGATATAATAGCCTCTATTTCGTATATTAGAATAATCTTAGAGGTTCTAAAAGAGTAAGAGACCGGGGGCCTTCTATATCCCTATACTTCGAGGACCGCCGTCTATCCGCCTATGCGGCTTATCGCGATCCCTATCGGAACGGGCGATCGCTATTAGTACGAACGCTCTCGGCTTATCGTAATCCCTATCGTACCGCCGTCTATCCGCCGTCTATCTACGTAGTATACGCTCGGCTTATCGCGACCCCTATCGCGATAGGCCGCCCCTATTAGTCCGTAGGCGAACTAATACTAGGATTCTTATATACGCCTCCTCTCTAGGCTAATATCCTTAGTAGCCTAATTTACCTAGTAAATATATCGCTTTCGCGAGGCTAGGTTAGTACTATAACGTTACTCTTATATTCGTAGGCGTACCGCCTACGGTATAACTAAGTAGTACCTAAGGTTAGGCTTTCGGGCTATCCCGCTAGCCTTAACCGATACCGAGCCGCTAAGTCTTTATAGGGAGGCGCTCGGGCTACCTACGCGACTTTACTCGCTTTATAAATACGATACGCGTAGTCTATTCGCCTACTCTAACTCTATTCTTATCTTAACTCTCCTCTTTTTACTTAAGCGTATACGGGGCGCGTATAGTAATTATTTTAGTTACGACGCGCGGCTTATTTATTTTAACTAAGTAGTTACTAGGTCGGCTTATACTCCCGCCCTCTATCCGTAGGTAGTATTTTTAAACTTTAAAACATCCTTCTACCTTTAAAAATTCTTTCTCCGCGCGTAATAACTTTTCCTTACTACTACCTTCGTACCGTAGCTACTCCTTTCGGCTTACTATACCTCTTCGCTTATCTTTATATTCCTACTATCCTTTACTATAGTCGGCCCGCCTTATAGTAGGTATATATTAGATTAGTTATCGCCTAGGCGGTAGGTCTAGCTATTAGGAAGTCCGGGAGTTAGTAGAAATACTCTCCGACGATAATAACTACTAATAGAGGCTAGAAGACTTACTAACTATAGCCGCTATTATTACGATTACGTATAAGAGATACGTAAAGTCCCTCGCGACGGGTACGCTCTATTAGCGCGCGACCTATAAAGCGTATAATAAATGCCGCAACTTATATAAGGGCGCCTATAAGGTAGTAAGTTATCTACTAACCGCCTACGATACGTATACTAATATCGTTATAGCTCGGGCTAGAGTAGTAGGGCCGTATTAACCGCGTTAGGTAACTATATAAAGAATATTTTAGTATCGTGCTAGACCTCTTAGAGACTATAGAGGACGAGTAGGAGCTACGCCTAATAGTTCGTTCCTCTTAGAACGCTAGGCGCGTAGCGCGTACGCTCTATCTTACCGCTCGTATACTTAATCGGTCTATTAAGGTAGAAGAGAACGAGCTCGCGCGCCGTAGCCTTAAATAGGGCGTACCGACGTCGGCTCCTCGTTCTATATAAGACTTCTAAGCTCTCGCTCTCGATTAGTAATTACGGGACGTAGGAAATTACCCGTCTTAATATACTTCTTCTTACCTAGGAGGTTCGCTCGCTATAAGTACCGCCTTCTCTCCGCCGTCTATCTACGTACTAACCTAAATAGTATCCTTCTAAATATATAGTACGAGATAATAGTCGTAACGACCGCGCTATTATTAATAAAGCGAATAACTAGCTACCTACTATACCGTCTAAACGCTACCCTCGCTCCGATTAGAGTACTCCTTTACCCTTATCTACGTTAAACGCTACCTTAGCCTCGTAGGCGGGGTACCGTCGCTCTCGTATAGAGGCCTTTTCTAACGATAATAGCTACCTAAATTCGGTATACCGTAGCTACTACCTATCCGCCCGCGGTCCCTATTCGATCTTACGCCGCTCTAGCTCCGGCTCTAGTAACTCTATACGCTAGCGCGACGCCTTAGGTAGCGAGCTTACGATATAGTTAGGCCGAAATAGTAACGCGGTCCCTCGCTATAATCTTACTTAAGACTTCGAGCGGGTACGTAATACCGTTACTTCGGGTACTAATTCTAAATACGAGTAATACTCTAGCGAGGAGTTATCTTCTAATATAATCGATAGTAGAGACGAGCTACTAGATATATTCGCCGATATACTTCGCCGCCGTAGAGATAAGCGTACCCGCTCCGCCGTCGTACTATCTACGCGTCTTATCTAAAACGCTAATCCTCTCTCTATCGCCGAGCGAGTCCGTCTATACGATTAAGGCGGTATCGAGGTAATACGCCGGGAGTAATAGCGTCGTAAGTAAGTAAGCGACTTACTCTAGTAGAAGGCTATCGTAGATACTTAGCGCCGTCGCTTTACTATTAATACTACTATTACCTTACCTATACGTAGCCGCTCTTCTCTACGCCGTCGTCGTTATATAGGCGCGACGCCTACTCTAGTATACTACGAAGGTAATAGCGAGGCGTCTATAGACTCGCTAGATTCTATACTTATATCTAGCGCTCTACGCGAGACTTCTCTATTACTACTTACGCGATATAGTCGTATTTCTCGCCCCGATAACGTCGCCCGCCGTTATACCGCTAGGGGTATAGAGGAGCTTAGCGATAACCTCGTCGAGATATATACTATACGGTATTAAACTCCTCGCCGTCGCCGTCGTAGTAGCGATAGCGGCGTACGAGTTTAGCTTACGCTAGTATACGTTATCTCGGATAACGAGGAGGGTAGTATTACCCTTCCGACTATATTAGTACTACCTACTATACCTATACTAGTAGTTACGCTATAGTAGCTAACTCCTACGCCTTCTACGGTTAGTAGCGCCTTAAAGGCTACTAGAGAGATACTAAGTTTTAGAGTTAACGCGTATAACGCGTATCGCGCCTTTAAAGGCTAATAGTTACTTTTTACCTATGTATTTATATCTATTAGTAGACCCGCCGGGGGTCTACCTACTATCTAGGTTTTTAGAGTTTATATATTTTTATTTTTTAGTACTCTATAGTAATAGAAACGCGACTTTATACTTATTCTTTTTCTTTTATTTTCTTTTTATCTTTCCTCCGCTTACTATCCGCCTTCTCCTAGTCTTTAAGAAGCTTATCTATATTCTCGAAGTCCTCTTTACCTTCCTAGGTATTATATATCTCGTTATAGCCCTTCTAGCGTAATCGATACTACGTCTATCCGTCTCGGCTTCTTTTATCGACGATCTTTTCTACTTCCTATACCTCGGTACTATCTAGAAGAATCTCGGGAGCCGCGATATTCGCTTACTCCTCGCCGGCTCTTCTATAGTATAGACGAAGTAGGGATATATAGAAGATATTATAGATCTAGTAGGTTATTAGGAGGGTTAGGCGGTATACCTACGTACCGATAGCTTTTTCTACCCTAAAAGGTCCTATAAATTATATACTAAGCTTACGGCTAGGCTAACGTAACTTTAGGTTCTTAGTACTTAGGAGTATAAGGTTACCCTTATTAAACGTTACTATAGTATACCGCTTATTATACGCCTTCTATTAGTAGGCTTACGCTCGCTATAAGTACTCTATTATAATCTTACGCGTATTCCTTAACTATTCGACTCTATCTATTACTACTAGTACCTCCCCCTCTCGCTATACGTCCTCGTATAGTTCCGACTACCTCGGGTATTCTCTATAGATAAGGAAGAAAGGCGTTTCGCCTATACTAGAGTATTTAGAGTTATTATAGGTAAACTCTACGAAGGGTAGTTACCGTACCTACTCCGCCTATACTTCGCTAATAAAGGAACGTAGGTAACCTTCTAACGTCCTATTCTAGATTTCCGTTTAGCTATCGGTTTAAGGGTAGTACGCCGTCGATAGACGTCGTTTTATCTAGTACTAAAAATATAGCTTAGTCTAGAAACCCGATATAAATAGCGAACCTCTATCGCTAACGATCCCTTTAGGCATCCTAAATCTCGATACGACCCTTTTAAAGAAGTATTCCGTAAAGTCTAGCGTCTTCTATATTTCTTATACCGGGATATATAGCGCTATCTTAGAGAACCTATTAACGATAACGAGGATACTATTATAGACTACGCCCTTATACTTTACCGGCGGTAGCTTAGTAATAAAGTCTAAGCTAATCTCCGACTAGATTTTAAAGAGGATCGGTAGACTCGTAAGCGTACTATATAGTAGTTATCGACTCGACTTAGTTTTCTAGTAAATAGGGTAAGTCTTAATATAGGTTTTAACATCTTATTCTATCTCGGGCTAATATAGCGATCGGTATACGAGCGCGACTATCTTTAGTATACCGAAATGCCCCGCTAGTTTCGAATCGTAGTAGGTAGATAAGATCTCCTAGCGGACCGCCTACTCGTCTAGAATATATAGTCTACCTTTATATCGAAGTAGGCCCTTCTTATCGAATCTCTACTTCTAGAGCCTACGTACTTAGTTCCGTTCCTCCGGCTTATCCCTCTTCCGCTTAATAAAGTTATTACGGTACTATAGCTAAGTAATAAGGCTAATAAAGGGTTCCGAAATATTAGTAGATATAGTTTCGCTCGCTAGTAATACCTTAGCTACCGAGCGTAGTACGTACTATATACATTTAGTAGCGCTAGTAAGTTAGGAAGTCTCGCTCGCTATTTCCGCCTACTCTCCGCCGGCGGTCTCTAAGTTCTCCTTAGTCGTAGACTCCCTAGATCTACTAGTCGTTATAACCCGGGCGTATATAATACGAACTACCTACGGCATTACTTCGCTATCTACTAGCTTTAACTTATACTAGAGGGTTAGTAATAGTTAATTTACCGTATAGTTCTCGCTCTAGTAGTCCTATCTCCTAGACGGACTATCTATAGGATTATTCTTTCCTACCTAGTAGTAAATCTCGAAATTAAAACCTCTAAGGAATACGGCCTATTATACTTAACGAGGGTTTAGCCGTTAAACGGTTTAGATAGTTTTAAGGTTATTATAATTAGTATATACCTAGATAGGTTTTACTAGGCTACTAAAGTAATAACGCTAAGTCCGAAAGTAATATATAATCGCTAATAGCTCTTAGTCGTACGTTTAGTAGTTCCTTTCTACCTCGATTATCTTCCTCGAGGTAAAGGCTACTAGGTGCTATAGCCTATCTTCTTAATACTACGATACGATACCGGAAAGACCGAAGTCGGAAGTATTAGTCTCTAGGTAAACCTCCTTCGCTAGATCGAAATGTCGTAGTACCGGCGTAGTAGTAAACTACTACTTTAGCCGGTCGAAAGCTTACTACTATCGTTCTCCCTAATACTATAGCATATCCTTTTTTAGAAGGTCGGTAATAGGAGCTACTACCTTCGAATACCTATCGATAAAGCGCCGATAGAAGTTAGCGAAACCGAGGAATAACTAGACCTTATATACCGAGCTAGGAATCGGCTACTCTATAATCGTAGCTACCTTCTCTAGATCCGTTATAACCCCTTAGCGGTTTACCCTAAATCTAAGAAAGGCGACCTCCTCTACTACGAAGGTATACTTATTAATATTATAGTATAAGTCGGCTTCCTATAGGCGGTCGAGTACCTTATAGACCGTATTCTAGTAGTCTTCGATGTTATCGCTATATGTATATATTAGGATATCGTCTAGGTATACTACGTATATATTATTTAGGTACCCTACTAAAGTCCGATTTATATAGGACTAGAAAGTAGTAGGTATATTCGTTAGTCCGAAAGGTATAATATAATACTCGAAGTATCTATACCGCGTACGGAATATAGTCTTCTACTCGTCGCCTTCGCGGATTCGGATACGGTAATACGTATCCTTTAAGTCTAACGTAGTAAAGTACTTAGCTCTAATTAGTCGGTCTAACGTCTCGTTAATAAGCGGGAGGGGTATCCTATCCTTAATAGTAACGGAGTTTAGCGCCCGGTAATCGACGTAGAGACGTAGACCCCTATCCTTCTTAGGTATAAATAAGAGCGGAGCGCCGGCGGGGCTCGTACTACGTATAATATAGCCGGTCTTAAGCTCCTTCTTAAGGTACTCCCGAAGGACCTCTAGCTCTTAAGGTAAGAGGTTATATAGTAGTCCGTAAGGTAGTTCCTTTCCTTCTATAAGATTAATAGTATAGTTAGTCTACCTAAAAGAGGGTAGGATACTAGTAGAGTCTTTATTAAAGATATCCTAGTACGACTTAAGGGTATCTAGTAGTTCTAGGTTTAACTTAACTCTAACGTTTAGAATATAGAACGCCGGCGTACCGCCGTCGGTACTTAGTCTAATCTATCCTATATAGTAAACTACGGCGCTAGCCTTTAGCTCCTTCTTTAGTCTCTTTAACGATATACGCTTAATCTACTCGGCTATAAAGCCCTATATCTAGGTCCCTAGCCCGTTCTAAATATTAACGCCGGTAGACTATAGTATATATTTACTAAGTAGGAGTTCTACCCCGCTTTAGTCGACCCCGTATACGAGGACCTTATATATCCTTACTCGGCTATTACTATCGGTTATACTAAGTTCTAGCTCGTATATACCGTAGTATACTATTTACTAGTCCTTTAACTACTTTAGGTAGGGAAGGTTAGCGTTAATAGTTAGTAATTCCTACTCGACTACGAGTCGCTATTATAGGAGAGTTACTTACGTACCTATATCTAGAGTTATATAAATTAGTTTACGAACTCCTTACGGAGTTTAGATTTCGCCTACCGTCTTAATTACTTTCTCCGATTATACTAGGATCGGCCCTACCGCTATCGGAGAGGTTATAATAAAGCCTACGCTTTTCCCGAGCGTCCTATAGGCTACTTATTAGGGTTACCTTTCTTTTCTTCCTCCTTCTTATAGCGAGGATAGTT
Source organism: Pseudocercospora eumusae (assembly GCA_001578235.1). Lineage (NCBI taxonomy): Eukaryota > Fungi > Ascomycota > Dothideomycetes > Mycosphaerellales > Mycosphaerellaceae > Pseudocercospora > Pseudocercospora eumusae. Next base: position 5,495 of record LFZN01000277.1, on the reverse strand, counting down.
AAGTCGAATATAGCCTACCTCGTTATAATAGTAATATTAGATCTCGTTATCCTTACTATCTAAAGTCGAGGCCTTCTTATCTTTAGAACGATCTTTATCTTTAAATCGATCCTTATCCTTAACTTTATCGTCCTTCTTAGCCTTAGACTTATCCCTTAGTTTAGAACTTCCTTAATCGTTACTCGATATCGATACCGCTATCGGTCGGGTACGCTACGGCTTCTTTTCCTTCGCCGCTAAGTTCTTCTCGAAGGTAGTCGCTAAGCGATATAGCTCCTCTTAATCCTTAGGAATAATATTATAGTCCGTAACTACGATACGTAGTTCGGGCCGTAGGCGAGAGAAGTAGTAAAATAGAAGTTAATTCGGGGTATACGCTTCGAGCTATTCTTCTAAGGTCTCTATATAGAGAAGAAAGCTTTTCGCGCTTTAATTATCGCGCTACTTAGTCTCTATATACTTCTCGTATACGTCTAGTAAGCGGGTAATCGAGTTATCTAACTCGTTTAGGAGCTAGTTAACGAATTATTACTACGTTTAGTACTCCTATATAAGTTTAGGTAACTTCTCGTTACGAATCTACTATTTTTACTATAGTTAGCTCGCTATACCTTCGAGAAATTATATAGCGTAAGTAATCTTAGACCGATCTAACTTATACGTATATAGCGCTTAGAGAAATATAATCTCGTACGCTATTACCTACTCCCGATATTCCTTTAGGCTCTTACTCTTATATATCGGAGGGTCCTTAATAGTTCTCTTAAGTATTAAGCTATAATTAGTAGTAGAGGCTATACGTTTATAAGACTCCGCCTAGGGTCCGCTTACTCTCTCTAGTAGGGCGGTAATACGAGACGCCGCCGTAGGCGCGCCTCGAAATATCTAGGAGCTAGAGGAGGTATCCGTATTACTAATTTCCTTAGCGAGCTTATTATTATCTCTTTCGAGACTAGTAAGCTTCTACTTTAGAAGGGAACGCTATTAGGCTTTCGCCTCCGTATATCTTACGGCTAGCTTCTCTTCGTTATCTTCCTCCTCGCTACTCTCCTACGCTACCTCTAAGACGTTATAGACGAAGTCGTCTTCTTCGACTTCCTAAACCTATAGTTTATTTACTAAGAGGCCCTTATATATAGTAGCGTCCTATAGTTTATCGTTATAGAGTTAGCCTATAGGCGAATCTTTATTACTACTTAGCTAATCCTCTACTAAAGGAGCCTATCCCTAGCTAGCCCTATCGCCTATAGATAGTATATTATTATTACTTAGCTACTAAGTACCTATACGAGTAGTTCTACTACTTTTTAGAGGTATATCGGACCGCTACCCTTAGTAGAAAGGTTCGAAGATTATTATATAAGGATATCGTTAGAAGTAAGGGTATATAGAACGAGTATTAGGTTTATATAACGATATAATAGCCTTTATTTCGTATATTAGAATAATCTTAGAGGTTCTAAAAGAGTAAGAGACTAGGGGCCTTCTATATCCCTATACTTCGAGGACCGCTATCTATCTACTTAGACTTTTACAACGTTATACTATATAATCGTTAAAAAATGGCGACGACGACGACGGCGACGACGGCGAGGCCCCCGGGCGAGGGAAGCGAGTAGAAGGACACGTATAAGAGGGCGTAGGAGATAGCGATAGCGGCCGATAGGGAGGTCCCGGAAAGAGCGCTAAAGATAATAATAGTAGAACTCTTAGGAGGGTTAAAAGTACTAAAGAATAACATAAGGATAATAGTCGATAAGGTAGTAGGAACGGCTACGGTAAAGGTATAGAAGGGGGCTCTCCTAGCCCTAAGAACTAACTAAGGCACGTAGGCCTAGGTAGCGAGCCTAAAGGAAAAGAAGATAGCGGTTAAGGTCTACATTATAGACCCCTAAGAATAAGAGGACATCGATAAGATAATAGGGAAAGAAATCGTCTAGAAGATAGGGATAAAGGAGATTATAGGGGTAAAGAAGGATAGACGAGGAGTAGTTAAGCTATATATAGTAGCGGAAGGGGACATAAGGAAGCTAGAAGCCTAGAAGGAGTAGATAACGAAGATTAGAAAGACGGCGAAGGTCTCGCGCTAGTAGTTTATAGTTATAGCCTACGGTATAACTAGAATATTCTAAATTTAAGATAATATTACCTAGCTTTAGAAGGAAAACTAATATACGTACCTAGGGATCTAAATTACGAAGGTAGCATAGGTTAAAAGGAAGATCGAAGATAAGAAGACGAGGTTATTACTTATCGTATAGGTCGGGAGTATAGAATAGGCTAACATACTCCTAGAAAGGGGACTCTTCTAGGACTACGAAAGGATAGATACGGAAATCTATATAAATACCTATAGGATCCTATAGTACTATAAGTACTAGTAATACGGANATAAGGAAGCTAGAAGCCTAGAAGGAGTAGATAACGAAGATTAGAAAGACGGCGAAGGTCTCGCGCTAGTAGTTTATAGTTATAGCCTACGGTATAACTAGAATATTCTAAATTTAAGATAATATTACCTAGCTTTAGAAGGAAAACTAATATACGTACCTAAGGATCTAAATTACTAAGGTAGTATAGGTTAAGAGAAAGATCGAAGATAAGAAGACGAGGTTATTACTTATCGTATAGGTCGGGAGTATAGAATAGGCTAATATACTCCTAGAAAGGGGACTCTTCTAGGACTACGAAAGGATAGATACGGAAATCTATATAAACACCTATAGGATCCTATAGTACTATAAGTACTAGTAATACGGATACCTAGTAGTAAGGTACCTAAAGATATTAAACACGTACTCCTACTATGTATAAGGATATTAGGTAAAGGAGTATAAGGAACCGAAAGAAAACGCGAGGTATATAAACTACGGAAGAAAACACCTATCTTAGGCTAAGGAATGCCTAGTAAGAATTAGAGCCTAAGAGAGAGCGAGGGAGGCTAGAACGACCTCGCCGTAGAGGTACTACACCTCCGAATAGGAAGAACTAAATAGATAAAGAACATATAACCCGAATAAGAGGTAAAGGGAGGAGGAGACTACCCCCTCTACCGTAAGGAATTACCTATAGATAGGAAGACCGAGACATATCGACTAAGTAGGGAGAGACCCTAACTAAAGGAAACTTAACTAAATAGTACCCTAAATAAATAAGGATACCTCCTATAAGGAGATCCTTAGTTAAGGGGAAAACTAATAGGACTAGATAGATTAATCTTAATAAATAATACGACGATGTTAACGATTATATAGTATAACGTTAATAAGAGTAAAGATAAAGTATAGAGAAGCTTCCTCTAAGCCCTCTAACCGAAATACTACTACGTTATAGCGATCTAGGAACTATAGTTAAACCTATACTCCTTAAAACCTATAACGGTAAAGGACCTAAGATACTACATAATTATATATAAGAAGGGAACGCTAAGAACCTATATCTACGTTAGTAAAGAGATCTCTATAGATTCTTAGGAACCTATAGACTAAGAGGACGGGGACTCGACTACGATAAGGATATAAACCGCTTAAGGCCCGATAAAGATCTATTACATCTATAACCTACCGCCGGAATTAAGAAGTAGTACCTAACTTAATACCCTAGTAAGGATCCTAACGATAATATAGGACGATCGATAGTAAGTAATAGTCGGAGACTTTAACCTCTACTACTTACTCTAGGGATCCGACTTTATACCGGTATACTACTACCTAGCGGGAAGATTAATCGACGTAATAGAAAGGGAAGGAATAGAGATAGTAACCCTAAAGGGACTAACGACGTAGGAAGCGAGATCTAGTAAAAGTATAATCGACCTATGCTTCGTAACCTAGGTAATTAGGGAAAGGGTTCGAAAATACATAGTAAACATAGATATAGAATCCTTATTAGACTACCTACCGATTTAGACGGAGATCGATCTATAGGCTACCTAGGAATAAGAACCCGAAGCGAAACTAAACTAGAAGAGGGCTAACTAGGACGAGACTAATAGATTACTAGAACCGAGAGCCTAGGAAATAGCGGCGAGAGACCTTAGGAACCGGGACGACATTGTGAGGCGTTTGGTGCACAGGGTGTAACAATACGACTAAGCAGTATATTCGATGACTATCGATATTGCCTAAGGAACTAGAAAGTAGATCGAGTAGGAGAGGGTAGTTTATCCTATAGCGCTAAGGCGCCGGTGCATCCGGGTTACCTAATAGGCACTAGCGGGGTAGCGTAAGGGTGCCTCTAGGGTGCCTCGGAGGGGGTGTAAGGGTAGATTCCCTTACATTATCCCCCCCTCCTAAAACGCCCTACCCTAGGGCGTTAACGGTAGCATTTGTTACGTACGCCGATAGTACTAAGTGCTCGTACGTTACTTTTAATTATATACGCTACTTAGTATTAGCCGCGCGTACATTGTTTCACTACCGACCTATTTCTAATACCTTATAGGTATCTCTTAGGCACCTCGGCGATAGTAGTAAATATTCCTTCTAGTCTTTTACTAAACATTTGTCTTCTAAACTTAACGCTCTTTTTTCTAGTAGTATTATTATAGAGCCGTAGAACGAGGATACCTTTTATAGTAGGTAGATATTACCGAGAAGTAGCTCGACGCGCGTTTCTCGTTACTTCCTACCTTAGCGAACTATTAAGGAAGGTAAGTAAACTAGGTCTTAGTTTACGTATAAAGGCGCGGTAAGTAAGGTATCTTAGAAGGGTCTATACGGCGCTTCGCGGGTCCTTTTAAGAGGCTACTTCCGCTTATTAACTCCTTCTTCTATATACTAATATTAACATCTACCTCTATAGATAGGTCCCTTAGTCCCTTTAAATAGCATCCCTTACTCTTATCCTTAGCGTCTTCTAACCCTCTAGTTAATACTATGTTAACTTAGAACCCTATTAACTAAGGCGGTAACTACGACGGCGGTAGTAGTAGCGGCGCTAGTAGTCTTCTAGCCTCCGGCTCTAATAACTCCTTTAATCGTTAGCTTAACGCTATAGGGCGTAGTACTCCGACCGGTATACCGCCCTCTAGCTCGTACTATAACGAGATAGAGATAAAGTATAGTAATAACCCATTAAAACTTAGGTACTACCTCGGCTAGTAGGTCTATCCTCGTCCTAACGTTCGTACGAAGGTAGAGATCTACTTAGAGTACATCCGTCGGGCTTAGAAGTTAGGTACTAATAAGATAACGTAGGCTATATAGTTAGCGCCGTACGAAAAGTACGAGATTAATAAGGATAGTAAGTATAATAACTACGTGCCTAAGAAGGGCGTTCTATACCCCTCGGTAAGTACCCCCGAGGTACCTCGTAGGTCCCTCTAGGCTACCGCTAACGTTTTCTAGCTAATCCCGGAGTTATATCGCTACGTTAACCTTCTCGAAATCCTTCGCGCGCGCGCCGTTACTAAGGTTAGCTCGGTAGGCGCCGACGATCCTATCGCTATAAAGGCGATCGATAATTAGCGTTCCTACGCCGATAATATCTAGCGC